>JAZGTH010000077.1:4625000-4825000 GCA_036877525.1 Chromobotia macracanthus
GGATTCATATGCCAAAATCCTGCTGTGATGCATTTGTGTGCTACTAGTAATCGTTATTGGACAAATTGAAATAAAACTGTGTGTGTGTGTGAGAAGTGGAAGTTTAGTTTCTGAAACTAAATATTATTCCACACACACGTTGGTTTTCATGACATTCCATATACATTTTTAACAGACTGTATATTCTATCCCTCTACACTAAACCTAAAAAAATAGATCATTCTGTGTGATTTAAAAGCTTGTTTCCTTATGAGGGCCTTAAAAATGTCCCCACAAGGTCAAAATATACTGGTATTACTATACTTGTGAAGACATTTGGTCCCCATAATGTAGTAAATACAAGGACCACACGCACACACATACACATACTCAGTCTCTCTGGTACTATATTAGATTCACACTGTGTGTGTAAACAGCCCTCTTGTCTCTGGGTGTAATTCATTTGATTCTGATAGGAGTGCTATTGTGGCAGATGAGGTAAACTGTCCCTCAGGGGTCTTTATCCTGTGCTGGGAGGTCCAGACTGCTGACGGACTGCAGCTGATGAGGTCTGACACCTGAGCTCCACTGCTGTCGCTCTTTACAACGAATCTGCTTATGATCCATTCAGATTCATCAAATATTAAAGGGCCAGAGTTTCCGTTCGGTGAGGAAAAAGGGCGAGAGAGACAGAGAGAGAGAGCGGGTACAAGCAGAAGAGTTTGCTCCCACGGAAACAGAAGGATCATGGAGATGGAGGAGACACTGTATGACGGCCAAGCAGCGCGAGTGGGGTAAGTGAGCACTTAGTTTTGTTCTCGTAGTTGTGCCAAACTTGATTCTAAATTGTACTGCATTAACTGCATTAGTAACTGCATTAGATCAGTTAATATCACATTGTGCATGTTAACTGGATTGGAATTTTTGCACAGTGTTTTTGCAAGAATGATTATATTACATAATTATGTTATCCTAAATAAACAATAAACAAAAATAGTGGTGCATCTCATATTTTATTCTTTAAACTAAACATTTTTACAGTGAGGGATATACTGTAGTGGGTTATGTAATCTTAAGTTAGTACAAAGAATACAAAGAAAGAGAAAGAAAAGCAACATATACATTAACCCTAATTCAGATTCACACCCTTTTATTTACACAAAAACAGAGTGAATCCCACTGACACCTGGAACACGGAGCAAAACTCTCCACACAGGAAACAAGAGCAGGTCAGAGTCTCTCTTTCTCAACACATTTATCTCATCTGTACTAAAATGATTCATAAGAGAGGTCAGGTACTGATCCCATCTCTCAGCACTTTACACTGTTATTCTGTGCACCACTACACTGTATCTTTGACTGTTGTCTCAGACAATTTCCTATAACCTTGCTAGTGGATTCATGTTTCTCTGCAGCCTGTCTTCTCATAGTTTTGTAGTTTCAAATCAATTTCATGTCCCTTCTCTATTCTATTCTATTCTATTCTATTCTATTCTATTCTATTCTACAGATGAGCTGTTCTGGTAATGATGGTGTGATGCAGGAGAGATCTGAATCTAGTCTGACTCCAGACATCACTCAGGCCGTGGGTGACAATCCCCTGCACACACAGAGTACGTCTGACCCCCGTCACTGTTACCCAACTGATAAACACTCACATAAATATACACTAAATGTGCTGAATAATTCGTCCCTGAGCAAATATTTTTCAGGCAGCTGACGGCACACAAGCAACGCACACAAGCGATAATTCTAATTTACTTTGTTTTTTTTGGGGTGTTTGTCCTGTGCTCAATATAAAACGTAGAAACAAGTTAAATATGATTTAAAACACTCACTTCCTGTTGGCACAGGAAATGAGGTGCACTGCCAGTTTTCAATGACCATCCAGAGGACAATTGGACTGCTCAGATGGTCTTTTATAGCTCAGGAACAGCAAACAATTTAATACTGTAAGAACATTTCCATTAAGTAACAAAAATGTTTAAAATGTTATTTTGAAAGTTATAGGAGCTTTCAGAATGTTTTGTTTTTTAGATGTTGTATTAACATTGCTTGGTTATAAGAATGATTTTTAGACTTTTTTGTAAAATTCTGTAACATTTTCATAACTTTCCACTAACTACTTAAGAATACAATTTTTGATGTAGAGAACTTTAGCCAACATTCGGAGCAAGTTTCCTATTAGCTGTGGAGACATGAATGACTTCTCATTTGTTTCTCTGGGTTTTTCTCATAAACTTCCTTTAAAAAGAAAGACAAATGGACACAAATGAGACAATTATCCACATACGGTAAGAATCTAGAGCTACATGTACACAATTCATGCAGATAGCACAGCTCAGATCATTTAGATGTGGAAGAATTAGACAGGAAATGTTTGTGTCCTTATTCTGATTGCAGATTTTAAAGTCTGAACGAGTCTGAGCACTGTTTGGGACAATTCTGAGATCTCTTCTAGGAAAGGTTCAGATGTCTGGGGTTTGTCTTTGAAAACAAAATCAGAAGCAGAAGACGTAAACAAGTGTTCATGTAGATTCATCTGACGGCAGTTCACTGAGCGTGCGTTGTTTTATTAAAACAGCTTATCTGCTACATTATAGGAGAAACGCTTGAGCTCTGTTGGTATTGCTTAAAATCTCGGTCCACGGAGGAGCTCGACATACATCAGGTACCGTGACAAGCCGTGGTTTTGCTCCTAAGGTGTGTGATATCAAATGCTGTAATAGAGGATCTGTTTTGTCTGATGTTTTGGCACTGATGCTGCCTGAGGTTGGGTTTCACTGGCCTGGCATGCATTCAGAGTCACGTTGCAACCATTATAACGTGTTATTCCACTAGATGGGGCCGCAGGTGGAGAGTGGACCACTAACAGCGCCCTTTGGTGGCGAGCGTCTGCAATACCAGCGGGACCCTCGACCTCATTTTGGAGTGGCGCACTCCTCTCGATCTGTGTCAGTCCCGCTGTGGGACACTGAAAGGCGGGGAGAGATGAAGGAGGATGAGGATGAGGATGAGGAGGGTGTGGAATCTGTCTGCTGTTGTCCTCATTGCCATCTATGGCTACCACGTGACACACTTCTCTGGCACCAGGTGACCAGACACACATTTTACTAAAACACCATTAAAATAAAAACAAAATGACCAATTTAACTTAAAAAAATGAAACTGGCAGTAAATTTGTGTCAAAAGTTAGGAGTAAGCTAGTATACCGATGACCTCACAGCAGACTAACTAGTATACGTAATGTATACATTTTACATTACGTATACTAGTTAGTACTAGTTAGAGCTTACTCCTAAACTTTGACACAAATTTACTGCCAGTGAATCTAAAATGTATATGAAAACATTGATGACTTATACTGTACATTTATTCATTTATTCATTTTACTGTACACAATCAATGATAGAAATACAGAAATGATCTTACAAATGTGAATGCCCCGCCCTCTAATTCCCCATACGTCTGACTAGCAGTACCAAGTTCACACATATGATGGAAACTGAAGTCTTGGCTATTTAAGGTACAGGCCCTTTACTGTATGTCCATATGTAACGTCAGTAGGAAGTCCAGTCCTGTTACAGCAGGAAACGGCTCAACGCAGCGAAGAAAATGGCATGAGGTGATAAATATCATAGTTTAACAGCATGAAACTCATTCTTGAAAACAATTGTGGGCGGGAACTTTAGGTGAAAACATCATTCATTTATTATAGCAGAAGCAATATCCAGATATTATAATACCAGATTTTAGTTCTATCATTTGTGATTCCTGTTCTTTTTTTTATTTTGTGCAGGCGAAGTGTCTGTTATTTGATGGAGTGAAAAACAGTTAAAATAAAGGTCGCAGAAAATCAGAAGAGGACAGTCGATGGCTACATGAAATAAGCTGTGAAACTCTATTTTTATTTTTCCCACCATAACAAATTTTGTTTATCTGAAAATGTTATTTTGGAAAACAAGTAGCTAATATATTTTTCAGTACCGCACCTGAAAACAATGTAGGGACTCCACTGTGTGACAGAATTTTATTTTAGTAATACAGTATTACTTCTGTTTGAGGTCAGGTGTATTTCTGTCATCCCACAGGCTAAATCCAATTATTTGTTTCAGGGAAGCATCATATTTCTGAAGCTGCATTTCATGCTTTTCATTTTTCAGCCACGAGGGAATTGAACCTTTCTCGACCTTGGTTTTCACTATACTGGTTTAAAAATGAATTTATTTGTATTATAAATCTCAAATGAAGCTAAAGTATGTGCAGTGTTGTCAGATGTTTTTTTACATGAGACGAATACACTGTGTATGTTTAAAATTGTTAAAACATTGTTAAAACCTCTAAACAGCACTAAAACAGTTTGTTTATTTCTAAATGTGTATAATGGAGACATTAAGAATATATATCATAATAGTAAAAAATAATTAAGAACATTAACATTAAGAGTGTGCTTCTATCACAATGCTCTACAAATTGAGCTACAAGATGAGAACATGAAGACATAAATGTGTCTTCACAACCCCACAAACACAAACCCGACGTTCAGGTGATACCTGAGGTTGCCAAAACCTGCTTGACTCAGTGGCCCCAGGCTGAGAGTTCATGTAACTGTGGGATGAAATATCAACACAGTTCAGGCCAAAAGCCAGAGGTGTGTGACAGCCCCTGCAGGGTGATTATAAGCTGCTGGCTTATGAGGAAACACAGAAATGCCAGAACAATTTCACAGGCTTTCTCATTCAGAACAGGAGCAAACTGCATTTACCACAACACGCAATGTATTTTAAGCTAATAACAAAAAGATTTCACTTTCTGTTTAAGCATTCAAATGATCTCTCAGCCCCTTTATATAAGACACCAAAATGAATTTCAGACACATTTCAAGTTACAGTCTCTCAGTTTCCGCTGAGGTGCAAATGTATTTATAACACTGGAGCAGTTTCAAGGGTGCAAGAGTAAGGTTTCACTGTACACACAAAGTCTCAGCGTCAAAGGACATACTAACAGAGGATGCACAGTGTAAATAGATTACATTTGCACTAAAATACTAAATATTTCAACATGCTTGTTTTGTATTTTTAGTGTCAATAAAAATAATGTAAATGTGTCCTCGTTGTACAAATGCATGCTCGTCTCCATCCATAACAGCATGCAATCCACTTTCTTCTGCCATTACTGTGAAGCTTTGGTGAGTTTGGTGGCTCAGCCACATCATAGATAATAATATGTTAATAATAATGATTTATGATGTGAGCTGTCCGGTCAATTTTATGGGAAATGTCTGTTTGACTTCATTTGACTTAAATAAACGTCATGTAAAGTGACCTGCAATGTTATGCCTCAAACAGAGATGGCAGCAGAGATGTGAAAGTTACAGATTGCAGCTTTAATGCATTATTGTTTACAACAGATTTGCATGCTGTAATCCATCATTACACGGTTGTCACCATGGCAACAACAAGATGGTTTTGTTGCAGTGTTGAAAATATCACCAAGTTCAACTTTGAGTGAAAAACATTTTTGACCTTACCCTGATTCACAACAGTAAGTTTATAATAATGATTTATCATTTGAGCTGTCCGTCAGAGAAGTCCATAAAATAACCTGCAATTTTAGGTTTCAAACAGAGATGGTGATAGAGGCGAAAGTTACGGATTGCAGCTTTAACATCATATACGTCTATATAGGAATGTGTGGTGCAATAACAACAGTGTCTAATTCAAAACAAGAAAACCACACAAATCCCGTCAGATGTTTTTATTGCTGGTTTAATGAGAAAACGTCTCTGCCGACTGTTGCTGCATCGAGGCGTCTGATTGGCTGTTCCCTGCAGTCAGGGACCTCTTGTTTCTGTGGTTACCGCCTCCATCTAAAGAGGAACAGAAGACATGTCAGGGGTGTCTGCCAGGTGACGTGATGGACGTTTTGCATGCTGGAAGTCGGTATAAACATCTGACACATGCATGTAAGGGTGTAAGTGACTTACATTCTTAGACATTTGTCTTTCCCCCCGCTGGCGACTCTCTGTCCGTCAGGACTCCAGTCCACAGCAAAAACCTGAACAATTAAACAGAATTTGATTTTTACAATTCCTAGTATGCTGCTTAATGGCATAAATTAAAGGTCTATTATATTTTGGGTGGCTCTGTACCCTCCTTCCATGTAAATGATCTGCATGATTTGAAGTTTAATTTACATTTTTAGTAAATACTGTACATGACAGCTGTGTTTCTCAATCAGGGGTTCGAGGCCCACCGGGGGCCTCAAGATGACTTTAAATGATTTTAAAGAAAACAAAACAAGCATTTAATAAACTAAAAACAACCAAAAAAATCAAGAAGTGTTTGGTTTAGATTTTTATATCAAATCTACATTAAGTTAAAGCTCTGCTGTGTTTTTTAGGCTGTCTGACCTCAGGTAACCTCCAGCCTCTGAACTGAGTCCAGTGTCTCACCTCATCAGCGTGGCCGGGCAGATCTGTGCTCAGTTTGCCTGTCTTGACGTCCCACACCTTCAGTGTGCTGTCACTGCTGCCACTCACCAGCAGACGGCTGTCAGCTGACCACGCCACCTGATACACCGGCCCGACATGACCGCGCAGGGACGTCAGGTACCTGAACAACATTCAGAAAGAGAAATAAGTACAGCAGGACATGAACATCAGGCTATACTCCTCTAGAGGAAACATACTGACATGGGTGTTAATGTACTCTTTTCTTGTGTTGAAAAGACCATTTGCTATAAAACCAAACATACTGTGACCAGAGTGCCCCCTAGTGTTTCCTGCTGGAAATACAGTATGTGTGTTGCTATAAACCCATTTAATCACAATTATTCATCCAACTTGGCATAAATAAATATCTAAACCTTTGGCATTTTGTTAGAATAGTGAGACAAGAGAAAAAAAACAATTTATGTTTCCAGATCATTTGTCACACTGATTGTCACACTGTGTGATTGTGTCACACTGCACATTTTTTGCAAATGTCTTTTGTGTATTCTATGCATAAAGAAAGTGTGAATTCTTTGTGCAGTATACATACTAAATGCTTGACCACTTCCTTACTTGCCGGTCTTTCCATCCCAGATCTTGATGGATTTATCGAAGGATGCGCTGGCGATCAGCCGCGTGTCTGGAGAGAAAAGCACCTCATTGACCAGAGCCTGGTGACCCGTCATACGGGCCACTGGCTTCTTCTCCTCTGCTGGGTTCCACAAGAACATTGTGAAATCATCAGAACCTGACACCAGCCTTTCTGAACCTTCACCCTTCAGAGAATATAAACAGAGCTCACGTTTCTTATGCATTACAAGATCAAAAAAGTTCTCCATACTGTATAGAGACAGTATATGCATACCGTATGTACAATTCTATGTACTGTATATAGCCAGTAAATGTATACTGTATACATATTGTTCTATATACTGTATGGAGACAGTATATGTATACTGTACGTACAGTTGTATATGATGTATATAGGCAGTATTTGTATACTGTATATATACAGTTGTATATACTATAGCCAGGTTATACTCACTCTGACACTGTTGTAACGTTTCAAAGCTTTCTCCTTGACCTCTTCCACTGTGGGACGGAGACACATTCATTTAAGAATGACATGAATACAGAACAGAAATCAGTCGCAGGGTCTGTGTTGCTCTTGTTAGACTGTATACACACATACATGATCCAGTCAGATCCTGAGGGTTAACAGTGGCAGTGGCGGGTTCAAACGCTCCTGTACGCAGAACGTAGTCTGTGCTGAGAGCCAGTGTGTTCACCCAGTGAGCGTGACCCTGCAGTGTCCGACACTGAACCCCCTACAGTGGACAGAAACCTCTTATAGAACATTACTGTACATTACTGTCATTTAGATATCAGAATTCATAATTGATCATGGCCTCCAAGCTAAATTAATTAGTAATGATAATAATAATAGTAAGGAAAGGTTAAAATAATATGAACAATACACAGTTAAATAAACTTGTTAATTTAATTTAAACATGTTAATTTCTTACATCTTTGGCTCTCCACACTTTAATGGTTCTGTCCTGAGATGAAGTGTACAGAAGTCCGTCACCCCCCCATTTCACACACGTCACGGACTGTGTGTGACCTGTCAGAATCTTTTCACACCGGCCCAAAACTGTGTCCCATATCCGAACCGAGCAGTCTTTAGAGGAACTGACCAAATACCGGCACTCTGGGTTTCTGTGAGGGTGAGATAACATTAAATTGAAGAACTATGATAATGTCATTGTTATTACATATTATACATTAGTGTTAGATCCAGTCCATAAATCTGATTGGGCGAGAGGTGTTCCAAGCATCCTGATATAATAGGGACAATTTTGGGATTCTTCCTGGTTTTTCCCTCACTAATTTACATACTTTTCATTGTTTACTGAACTGTTGTATCAAAGTATATATCTCTCATTTGCAATCGTTCTGTTATTCGGCAATAACACACCGTTGCTTGTGTTACATTCCATTATAAACTATAGAAACCAATTATTCCAAAGCAGAATCACACAAGAAGTTATTTGGATTTTTCAGCACTTACAGATGCAGCGGTTCCCAACACAGCCAGGTGATCCACCTCGTGTGTCCCGTCAAAGTCTTTCCTATTTGACTTCCTGTAACTGGATCCCACAGAAAGATCTGCGAACATCAGATGTTTAAACCTCATGGTTGCTCACAGCGCACCGGTATGTCAGTGACATCAACAGAACCTGCTCACCTGACTGTTTTTGCACCCTGAGGCTAACTTCTTACCATCCGGGGACCAGGTGATGGATAAAACCCAGTGTGTGTGTCCTTATAAAACATGACAGAAAGAACGTCAGGTGTATGATTCAAGTTACCGACACACTGCATTTGACAATCTTTGGAGATGAACAGACCTCTGGCAGTGTGGTGTGGCGTTTCTGTAGTCAGATCCCAGAATCTTACTGTCGTGTCTCCAGATCCACTGGCCAGATATCTGAGTACCATCACCAAAACAGCATATGTCCTTTACAATTCTATATATATCTTTATATAAACAAACATAATGTTCCTGCATTAAATAATCAACTCACTTCCCCGTGGGGCTAAATGCCACAGAGATGACGGCTTCTGTGTGGCCCTCTAAAGAGCTGGTGCATCGAGCGACGGCCCGCACACGAAACACCGCCTGCGGCTGGTACACCACGGGAAGAACCTGCTCCGTCTCCAGACCCAGAGTCTGAACACAGCTGCCCAGAGACGACACCACCTCCGCATCCCTCACGAAGAACAGGAAGGGCACCGGCTCCTCCTTCCATCAGACAAACAGAGGAATTGTGAAATTAAACCTACAGGTCATCATATATGAGTAAAAAGACATTTGAAGCAACGCAGCGTTCATCTCGGTTGATCTTTTATTGTGTTTTTTGTCATTTATCATTTCTTTCACCATGTCTTCCTTGAGTGTAGACAAAACAAATCTTTATTGTACTGAGTACAGAAGACCGCAAAGCTCTTGAATCCTGAATGTGTTTTAAAAGCATATGCCTTCACGTATAATGATATTATGACACATATTAAACCATAACTCGCTCCCTGTGGATTACAAGGCTGTTAGTTATCAGAACCACACAGATAGCTGATAAATGACGTCTGTGTGTGGACGGTCAGGATCTCCTCTCCGTGACTTCGTGTGTAAAGCTTCACCTTCAGTAAAAGCGCATTGCAGACCAGCTGAAGTTTCTCCGGGCTGATGTCGAGCGGCACGTCGAAGGGAGATCCGAGCACCCGGCCGCCCTCATCCTGGAGCTGAATCAACACCCGCTCCACGTCCCCGTTCATCCTTCCCTTTAAAACACACGGAGCATCATAACAACAGCTGTTATATAGTGAAACACGACACACTTCAGTAAAACAAACGCGATCGACGTCACAGAAACAACCTCACCGCTAGATGAGCCAAGCGCGTCGCGTACAGTATGGCCGGCGCACCACAGTGACGTGGCGTGACGTAATAACCGCGCGACATCGCCGCGGCCGCACCAGAAGTCGGAAGAGACGCTGATCTGACATCAGCATGGGTGGCAAAAATAAGCAGAGAACTAAAGGAAATGTGCGGGTAAGACGAACACAACGTGTTCGTTATGTAGCCTCTTTTAATAGCTACACGTCTGGTTAATGAAGTGATAAACTGCTACGTGATACATTACTTGGCGCGCTTACGTGCTAACATTAAAGCTGGAAAGTGTTGTACACGACGACAGGGTGGCAAACTACATCGCATTATTATAAATAAACCAGATATCAACGATATTATTGTATTTAAAAGTAATTTTACGTCTCTTGTTGATGCCCCGTATCTCTGGCGTCATCTCGCACTTGAGTCACGTGGGTGTTTACGTCATCACAGCTGGGTTCAATAGGCAGATATATAATCATTGTGAAGTAGTTTTGACGTCATCAACCTGATGACATTGAAGGGATGTGTAACAACAGCTCTGTTTTCTCTCTCTCTGTTTTCTAGCCATCCAGCAGCGGCAGAGCTGCTGATCTGTTGGCCAGGGAGAGTGGAGTCGTGCCTGGATTTGTGGGATTCAGTGTTTCGACCTCCAGTGATCCAGGATACGTTCCTGCTGTCCAGGGAGCTGAAGAGATCGACAATCTAGTGGACGCAGACTTTCGCCTGGTTCTTCGAAAGTTGTCCAAGAGAGACACAGTCACCAAATTAAAGGTGCAGAATGCCGAGATCTGAACATGAGCCTCACAGTCCAGTGTTACGAATGACCAGACGAGCACATCAGAATGATTCCTGGACTTTATATCTGAAGTTTGGACACTTGACTATGTTTATGTTTTTCAGAATCTAATAAAACCCAAGAATCTGGTTTCATAAGTAAAAAGGATGGAGATTAAATGTGTAATTAACGGATTCATTTATAAATATTATAGTAATGGTTACATTTGAATAACTGTGACACTTTGATGAAAAGACTCATTTACCTGACTCAGTACTTAATTGGCTCATAAACGTTGGTTAATGTGTATTTCAGGCAGTTCAGGAGTTCGGCGCGATGTGTCAGGAGCGACCGCCTGATATTGTGAAAGGTGTCCTTCCTTACTGGCCACGAATCTACTGCCGAATATCAGTGGTAAGAAAACAGTGCTACCACAACAGTAACACATTTATGAGTTTATGTAAATGCACAGAAGTCTCTTTCTGTTTGCTAAATGTGTTTTTTTTTATTAATCAGGATCATGACCGTCGTGTGCGAGAAGCCACGCAGCAGGCCTTCGAGCAGCTGGTTTTAAAAGTCAAGAGGAATCTTGCTCCCTACCTGAAAAGCATTATGGGTCACTGGCTCATCTCTCAGTGTGACACTTACTCTCCCGCAGCCTCGGCCGCTTGCGCTGCTTTCAGTGCTGCGTTTCCCCTCAACAAACAGTCAGAGGCCGTCAGCTTCTGCAAAGATGAAGTCCTGAATGTAAGCTGAACTTCTGCTTTATGTAGTCAGATCGAAGCAAACCACACTGCATTGTGTTGACTTCAAAAATGAACCGCAGAAATGAAGAAGTTAAAATGGTCAAAAGGATGTTTTCTGATCTTCAGGTTCTTCAAGACAATATGTTAAAAGAAACAGCTGACACACTCAGTGACCCTCAGTAAGTGTGTAATACGTACATGTGAAGATCCACGTGAAGACGCAGTAAGAGATTTCTGAGAAATGCTGTTGATATTTATAATCTACATTCAAACAAACACACCTTTCCTTTATTGCTCCACCCTCAAAATAACAAAGGAAGCATTTAACAGCTGGTGGACATGCCCCTATTGCTGATTGGCTACGTATGTGTTATGGTGTTGTGTGGATCGGTCCAATCTGCATTTTTTCCCATTTACCCATCAGGACTTAGTTCAAACACAATTTTTTGAGCACAAACACGAAATAGACGTCTAGCAAATATTCACAACATTGTTTGGGTGTTGATTTCAATTTGAAGTGTAGTTTTTAGTGACTTACTGTACATATTAAAATTTTTATATATGTATTTTTATCTGTGTCTAATGATCTTTTTGCATATTCTATTTGTGCAGGAGTGTACCAGAGGAGGAGAGAGAGGCGAAGTACGTTCGTCTTCTGACATGTTCTCTGTTGGCCCTCAAGAGATTGCTGAGTGTGTTACCAGAGCATGACAGAGACGCGCTAAGGGAGCAACTGGCTCAGATCACTGCACAGGGAAAGTTCTGGAAGTACAGCAAACACAAGACTCCACAGGTGTGCTGGACACTTAACTTTTGTTTGTGGGCCATCATGACACAAAAAGACCTTTGTCTGTTGCTAGGTTTCCATTTTGCTGTGTCTGTTGTGTAGCTCTGCCTCTAGTAATATTTCATTGGTCCAAATCTGTATATTAAACATCTGTACTGTTATTTCAAGTGTTTCCAATAGAATTCAAGATGTTTTTGTATTCTAGATTCGAGGGGCTTTCTTTGAGGTGATAGCCACCATGTGTGAGCACACACCTCAGCTGATCCAGACAGAAGCGGCCCGAGCGTGTTCTGCTGTTCTGCTGTCCATCGACGACACCGACCCGGTGGTTCTGCCTCCTCTGTGGGAGGCAGTCCTGCATATTCTCTCCTGTGTTGAGGTGAGACTGATGACAAATGACTGAATATAGAAATTGGCCCAATTTTTACAGCTGCAACATAAAGATTAAAAATTTGTTTAAAAATGAACAAATTTATTGAACAAGTACATAACGGATCAGTGTTCGGTATAATAATGATTTATAATTTAATCTATAGGGCAGAATTTCCAAGGAAGTGTCAGACTATAACATCCGTTAAAGAAAAATGACTTGTAACCTGAAATTTTGTGTTTCAAACAAAGATGGTGACAGAGAGGCAAAAATGGATTGCAGATTTAATGTGATATAGAATAAGAGTGATGAGCAGAATGTGATGTAAAAGAAACAGTTGTGATCTACTGAATTGTTCACTTTGAATGCATCTCTGTTTTGTGCAGAACTGTTGGACGCATGTCAACGCCAGGAAAGGGGTGATGCCAAAACTCTGGGTGCTCCTTAAAGAGGGGGGTCGAGGGCTGGCGACGAGTTTACACCCAAACCTGCTGCCCTTCATAAGCAAACTGCCTGCCGAGGTCACGCAGCCCAACCTGGAGTTCTCCAGAACATTCTTCACATTAGTCATTCAGGGGTGAGGAATCTCATGCTTGTTTAATGAAATGGGCCGTATGGAAGTAGTTTTGTTTGTAACACATCTGTAACATTGTCTTATTAATCTGTTTGATCTAGATTGTCGAGTGAGCGCGCCACATCCAGTCCTTCAGAAAGCGCTGCTATAGTTTTCGCCACAATAGAGTGTCTGCGGTTTATTATGCTCCAAAATGCTGGAGATGAGCTAGAACAGAGAAACATCCAGAACATGCTGATCTCAGAACAGGTCTGTAACCCACAAGGTCCCTCCCAACATCTGCTCCTTTAATTTGATTGGATAAGCAGCATTCCAAGACTGCTGATATTTATTGTGTTTTTGTTTCTGGAGCAAAAATTAAACAGAAAAGCTGACCATCAAGGTTAAGGTTAATCAACATTAAATTATTTATGGAAAGATTCTGTATAGAAGTACAATCTGTTGGACTGAATATATCAGTATGGCTGTGATTATTGCTAAAATTCTTGACAAATTTCTGGACAAAAACAATGTGCATAGCAAACGTACTGAATGCAATGCCGAAATGCTCTTGTAATGTGAAAAATGTATTACGGCAATTCGCTTTGCGTCTTATGCATTGAATTCTCTTTTCACAGCTGTTGCCTTTGATTGACAGAGCTCTGGAGAGCCCGGCGCTGCAGGCCGGCCCTCTGTTTTCTCAGCTCTCAGACATGCTGCTGTCCTGGGAAAAACGGGCAACTGGGAAAGATTCTTCCGTCTTCCACAGACTGCTGTTGGACTTCTGGGAGGCTCTGGGTCATGTGTGCACACATCATGTGGACCGTGAAGACGCCCAACAGACTGCCCTGAAAGGCATTGCGCTGCTTCTGCAGGTCACGCAGAACCCACACAGCAGTAATGCTAAACGACTCAAGAAGAAGGCTGTGAAAATCTGCTTCGTGGACCAGGAGGAAAGAGGCCAGGGGGAGGAACCTCTGAGGGAGGCCCCTGTAGGGGAGCCTATGGATGGGCAGGAGAAACAAGATTGTCCCCTGAGAGACAAGCACCTGTTGGATCTGGTCTGCCAGTTGGCTGAGCTCAGCATGGTTTATGTGAGCGAACGTGACTCGGAAACGCACCTGCGGTTTTTGTCTCGGCTGCTTGGGGCGTTTCAGAGCTCCCGGGTGTTCCAGGTGCTGCTGAGGCCTGAGGAAATGAAGTCTGAAATGGGGTCGGAGCTCGAGCTCCTGGCTGAGAGCCCAGCTGTCCACTTCCTCCTGGAGAGAGTAGCTGTGTGGTTAAAACAGGATGGCAGGATGGACACAGACTTCCTGGTGGACATGGTGTTCAGTTGCCTGCAATGCTGCAGCTGCAGCGCAGACAAGACGCTGATCCTGAATCACATCAGTGTAAGACAGTCACATGAGTTTAAAGTGCACATTTATAAAGCACAATTTCTCTCGTAAAAACAGGCTACAATTAACCAGTTACAATGAAGTTGTTTGTCTCTTTGTAACAGAGGGATTTAAATTGGGGTGTGACTCTTCAGCTTATTCAAAAGGTACTTTCTATTAATATTTCTTGTTAATCTGAGGTATGTTTGTTTGACTTTTTGCGTGAAACTAAACGTTTTTGTCTCTTTTGCAGGCGTGTGCTGATTCTGTCCGTTTGGAGGCGTGTTCTGATTGGCTGAGGGGGCCTGTGTTGGGGGAAAGGCTGGTGGGTCTGTCTGCAGAGCTTTGTGCGATGGGTCTGCGTGCAAGCCCTTCATCCTCCTCCTCATCCTTTCCTCCCTCTTCCCATCACGCACACGGCTGGCCTCTCATCAGTCTTGCTCTGTCACAGCAGCATAATAACGGTGAGCAACAAGTTTGCTAGACTAAAAATTCATATTAGTGAAAACTGGTGTTAAACTGGTATTATTAAAACTGGTGTTATTTTAAAGTAACATATCTTTGTATTTTGCTCTCTGCAGAGTCTCTCATTGGCAGAGTGTATGTGGAACAGATAATTGACAAACTCCACGGCACCCTGTCGGAAGCAAAGGGCATGTCTGATGCTGGCAACATGGAACCTCTGGTGTCCTTCATCTCTGACGTGGCTGCCACCTTCTTTTCCTCAGTTAAGGGCTGTCTGCTGCTGACGTCTGCCGAGGAGCTTCTCGTAACTGTTTTCCAGCTGTGTGCGCAGGACCAAACCATCACACACCTCTCAGGTAGATAATGATCACTCCAGAATCACTCGCACAGAATTGATCCAGAATTGCTGCCACGTTTACGGAAGTGTATCATAATTGTCTTTCTGGCTGGTCTACAGATGATCTCCTCACTAAGCTGAAGCCCGTCTACACAGCTGGAGTTCATTCACTGATCACTCATCTGGGTGCAGGTGTCACACACGGCTCTCTCCTCCATACCCTCGCAGTCTGGGTCAAGAGTCAGCTGATCACTGCCTCACTGACTGTCAAAAGGTTTGCACCATGTTCAAAGGTTCAAAAAAACAAAGATCCAGTGGTCTGCTAAACCAAATTGTTTAACATCCAGAAAAATTAAGGACTCTAGTTTGAAGGTCTAGTTTATGTATCAGTCTGCAGGTTCTGGTACAAGCTGTGGAGAGCCTGACTCAAACGATCATTTCAGCCCAGAAGAGCAGCTGTCTCCTGCCTCAGTTTATCAGCTGTCTCACTCCTACAGAAGAGGAGTGGAGCTGCCTCAGACAGGCCCTGCCCCCTCAGGTACTCGACCAATCACAGATCACTTCCACACGAGGCAAACACTTCGAGTGTAGCCAGTAGAGGAAATCAATGCAGAATCAGTGCTTTGATCCAATATTTGTGTTCAACAGAATCACAAAAGGGCTTTTTTAGTTTGAAAGTAAAAAAGGAATATTGCTTGTCTGCTTAAGTAAAAACTTCTCATCAATATTGTTGGTGTTTTGACAAAACTATAACTTTGTCCGTGTATCTCTGCAGTGGGTGAAGCGCCCTCTGCTGTGCGGGCGTCTCAGAGTGACGAGTGACTGTCACAGCATGGATGTGTGGAAGTCGAGGGTGTCAAGTGGGCTACCCGCACACCTTTCTGCAACTGCATTACTGGGCAGAATCATCCTTTCTGCACCATCACTGGATGACCAGGAGGTGGCGACAGACCTCTCTGAAATTCTTGATCTTAAACTCATAGGTGAGTTGGAGTCATTCAAATAATTTTTCCCTTTGTAGCCTCACACATTTAAAGTAAACAGTGCCATGGCAAAATGTTTTCTAGGCACGTGAGGGCTGTGGTGGTCACAAGGGTAATGCAGGTTCAAGTCCTGCCTGCAACATGTCACAGCGTCACTTTTGCTGACTTGATCATTCCTGTCCTGTCTATGCAGATGTTGTATTTGTATACAATATGACACTGTTTTTGTTTGTGTAGTTTCAGAGATTCTCTATGCATTGCAGTGGTGTGAGGAAATGGAGCTCTCGCCCAACACGGTGTCTGAATATCACAAACTCCTGCAGTCCTGGAACACGGAGGAGAAGATTCAGAAGTTCAGACTGACGAAAGACGCGGTTATACACACACTTTTCACAAGGTGAACTTATTCAGATGTTCATCTAAAAATGTGTTTTCTAATCACATAGAAAGAGCCACATACAGGACCTGGCCTACAAAATGAAAGTCCTTGATTTGTTTTAAATAAGCAAGACTGTTAAAAAAAGGCATTGTCACAAACGTTTTAAAATCATTTAGGAATAAAAAATAAAGTAATAATTAAAGCTGTTTAAATAAATAGCTGTTTGTTATCACAGGTCACAGGAAGAAGGATCTCTCTGGTCGCTGTCTCTGGCAAAATACATTCAGAACAATAAACTGGATTCATGTGACATCACGAGTCTATACAGCAGTGTGGAGAGGTAGGGTGTCAGAACCGTGTGACATGTTGTGTTTGAGGCGGACTAAACATGTAAACATGCAGGATGTTCTGTAGGTGTTTCTCTAGACAGCAGCGGTGGTGTGGTGAACAGCAGACAGTGATGTGATGAGTGTTTGTGTCGGGTGTTAATTTGTCTTACACACACCGACACACACACACAAACACAGATATGATGTTAATTACTAGAACTGCTGTGTGTGAAATGGCAGCCTACACTGATTTATGAGACAAAAAAATGTCTCATAAATCTAAAAATGGATGGTCTCATAAAGGCTAAAAATGTAAAGTATGTTCAGATGTGTTTGATCAGGTGTACCGGTTCTTCCATTTTTATTATTAAATAACCATAATAAACCTCTTTTCTAACAAGTTGAGGGGTAGTATTAAGATACTTGTAGAAGATTTCTCTTGACCCTTTGAGAGGTTTTGGGGTAGTGAGTGTCTAATGCCACGATTTAGATAAAGAATAACTGAATAAAAGCACAAGTTTTAAGAACTCATGGCAGGGAAAGTTGTTTGTCTCAGGAGTTTGTGTGGGTATCTTGTGATGTTTTGCTCAGATTGTTTCTGTGTCTGTTAGTTTTTTCCCGCTCACAGAACACAGTGTGAGCACGCTGCAGGCCCTGGGTCCTCATCTGACCAATCAGGAGAGAGAGTCGCTCATCGCCCTGTGTGTCGCAGAGCTGCTGAACTGGCAGGACAGAGAAGGCGACTGCGTCGATGGTGAGATGAAACATTATTTTAACATTATATATAACATGTATTGAAAATGATCATCTTAAATTGTTAGTGGAACATTCTAAAAAAGTTACAGACTTAAAATGTTTGAATAATGTTAATGTTATAACCAAGCAATAATGTTAATACAACATCTAAAAAACTGGATGTTTAGAACATTCCATGAACCTTCAAAATACCATTTGTAACATTTTATTACTTAATGAAAATGTTTGGAAAACATTATTACAACCTAAAATTGTTACCTGGGCACCTTCAGTCACTCAGTAAGGTTGTGGAGTGTGTGTAGGTATGGGGGGGTGTCTGGCGGTGCTGCTCTGCTGTCTGCAGGCACATACAGTTGTGGAGGACGAGATTCTGTTGGCTGTTGTAGCCACCATGACAGAATGGAGGAACAGCAGAGAGGAATGGTTTCTCTTCAGCAGGTGTGTCTGTTTATATATATATATATATATATATATTATTGAAAATAAAAGCGTGAACTTACAAAACAATTAAATCTCATTGTTTTTACAGCATTATTTTATGTCGGTACATTCATGTAACCCGTTTATAGTCTAACGGTGTGTTCTGTTTTCTTCGTAGTGACCTCGGAACCGTTTCGGCTGCAGCGCTCTCATTGGCTGTAGAGATGATGCGTGTTCTGTGCTGGTTGGTGGCTCATGCTCCTACAGTTTTGGGGAGCAGCCACTGGGATCTTCTGCTCTGCTCCATGCTGGCGTGGCTTGAGGTGAGAGTTCTTCATTCATGCTGTTCACAGTGACACATCCTGCACCTTCTAGAGATTTCCACCTCAGTGCCCAATCAGATCTGCATTTTAAACAGATCACATTTTAACACCAGGTGTAAATGAGATCTGAGATATTTTACACAATGGCTGATCTCATAAATAATCACTCCGACTCGGAGAACCACGGCCCGTATGGACTCCAAATTAGTTCCATTAGTTCCAAAGTAATGTTGTTTCTAGTGAGTCTGACCTGTGATTGTGTCTTTTGCAGACCGCCAGTGAAAACAGCACCATGTTCTGGAAGCCCTGGGTACAGCTGTTTGTGTGTGAGAACTGCGAGCTGATTGTGAGGCTCAATGAGTTTTTTGCGTCGCCTCCTGCTGGTGTGGTGGAGCAACTTCCTTCAGAACTGACCTCTGAGTGGAAGGAGTTCTTCACGGAGGGAATTTACAACCTTCTGCTTCCCCTGCTTATTAAGATCCCCAGTGAGTTTGCCTTACGATAGTTTAAGATAGTTTAGTATAGTTTCATGATGGATTCTCTTTTTCCTCTGTAGTTGATGATTTCAAAACTCATCTTTTGTCATCACAATTTTTCTTCTGAAAACAATTTCTCCATGCCTTAAAATGCTTAAATGTAACTGTACACCCTTGCTTCACGTAGTATATACAGATTCATGAATATGTAAATTAGTCCCCACCTTCACTTAACCCACTCAGTCCACTCGTTGGTGTGATTGGTTACATGTCTGATTCAGGTTGTTTGGTTACTGTTATTACAGCAGTTATAGAGCTTTTGCAACAAAATGTGACCATTAACATGTCGTGTTTTGGTCTCAGTGGACTTTACGGAACCAGACGACCCGTCGTTTCCCCTGCCGGTGTTGAGGGCAGTTGGGGAAGTGCTCACCTACATTCCTGTGGAGCTTCTCACACACAACAAACTTCCTCCTCGATTCGTAGCCAATCAGAGCAGCAGCCTGCCGGAGCCCATACAGACCCTGCTAAACACCATCTCGCCCCTGCTGCTCTTCAAATCCCGCCCGCTGCAGCTCACCGGCTACCATATACTGCACAAGTAAATTACAGCTCTGCCTCTATCTTTCATTCATTTCTCCCTTTGGAAATGTAGACATCTGAAGCAGAATCAGAATGAATCATAACTCGGGTCCTTTGCATAAAAGTCTTAAAGGTACAGTACCGTTTTATGACTAGACTAGTTCTGAGTGCGGGAAAGTGTTTTATACTCATTTAAATTAAATTAAAAGCTGCACTAACTACCCATTTAACAAGTTTAGGTTGTAAGAACATTTCCCTGATGTTTCCATTAAGTAACAACTAATTTATTTTGAGCTTTGTAGGAACGTTCAAAACGTCCTGTTTTTTAGATGCCAGATTAACATTATTGCTTGGTTATAAGAATGTAATTCAAACTTTTTTAAAATCTGTAACTTTTAAAATGTTTAACTAATAATTTAGGAAAAATTTTTTTGATATGATAACATTAAAAAAAACATTCTACTAACATTACTGCAAAAATAACTTTGAGAACTTTGACAACATCCGCAAATGTTCTGAGCAGTTAGCTGGGAAAGAGAACCAAAACTGGAATCAAATTGAAATGCAGTGAAAGTGTGCTTGGTTACTGTGTCATAGTTAGCTTTATTAATCGATTGTCCTAAAACCTCCTGGACATTGTCTTTGTTTTCTGCTGCGTCTGAATTAATGCAGTAATGGACGTTCACGGAAGTTACTTAAGCAGGAAAGTAGGTTGAAAACATAATTATAAATGTAATAGGAATGAAAACTCAGAAGGACGGTCAGTTCACACAGCCTTAAGATCATATTACACCGCGGGAGTTTAATCCAGAATGTTTTACTCTCGGTTTAATTAAATACCTATTCTCATTGAGGGCACAAGCCTCTGGGAGAGAAGATGGCAGGCTGAGATCTTCTCTGAGCTCTTTAATGTTCTGTTGATCTTCAAGACTGAAACGACACTGAGGGGTTTATTTCATGCAGGGTGATGCCTCTGTTGCCGGAGAGTGACAGCGAGAGCGCCAGCACTAAATCTGAAGATGAAGACGGAGAGGAGACGTGCTTGTAAGAAACACACACTCACAATCTGACTGATGCTAACTATCTTCTGGACTAACAGTCTAATTTTGACTACTAGTTTAGTATAAAATGAGAAGTGCATGAACGGTAAATTTCCAAGTAAAATAAGGAAAAAAAAAATTAGTGGAACGTGTGGGCTGGCCTTGTTTGTATCTACTGGAATTTGATTGGATCATGAAAATGAAAGGCTGTGATGTTACTGGTTAAATTTGTTTTTTCCTGCTCTCCTTACATTGGTGTAAATAGTGTTTTTGAAGGTGGGGGATGTTGCTACTTTTTTAAGGGAAGACTAAATAAAAAAGATCTTCATAATCTTTTAGAATGTATCGTTACTTTTCATAACGTGTGTGTGTGTGTGTGTGTAGGTCTCCTCCTGCAGCATTGATGAACATCCTCACCACCACTGAAGAACTGCTGGAGAACATTCTGGGTGGTGTGCCCGTGGGTGAGTTCATTGTGGTTCAGCCCCTCAGTGTGGAGCACTGTTGCATTCTGGGATATCTGCTGGCATGGAAACTCCTCCTCACCTTCTTTAAAGCTTCTTCATCACATGTGAGTACAGTATCAGTCATCAGTGCTTGGGACAGCTGTCAATCACTGCCTCATCCTCTCTAATATACTGTTAACACAGACGCCATCTCTGTTTGAAGCATGAAATTGCAGGGTAGTTTACGTACTTTTCAAAATGAAGTCAGACTGACATTTCCTGGGAAATCAGACCCGACAGCTCAGATTTTTAACTTTCTTTTGTGAATTGGGGTAAGAAAACTGAACACTGATCTGTTATGTACTTGCTGAATAACAGTTGTTTTTTCAGAAAAGTTATAGATTGCCTCTTTAAAAAAACACCAAAATGTTGTTTTTGAACAAGTTTTCATAATAATAATACCATTGTTTTAGTAGGCTTTTGGTTATACCATGTTATTCTTTGTAGTACCATGATAATACTATGTTATATAAAAAGATAATCATTCAGTGTCTGTATATGTATCACAAAGTACCATGGTATTACCGTCTGACCCCAACTATGCTGAAAGGACCACCAAAATACTATTCTGTAATGGTCACAATTGTTTTGCCATAGTGTAAACAAACGCTTGTCTTTGTGTTCCAGCTGCGGGTTCAGTACTCTCTGTATCTGAAAAAGACTCGCTCTCTTCACAAACTTCTGCTTCACTTGTTCCGCCTGATGCCGGAGAACCCAACATTACCCGGTCAGCCAGCAGAACCCTCCAGCAGAGAACCCAAAACCTTCTTCACAGAGAGCCTGTCACTCTCCCCTCGCAGTGCGTTATAGCTCACATGCTCATGCTTTTCACACTTCAGTTCATCTGTATACTGCAAAATCAGTTCTTGTCTCATTAAGTACACGTGTTGTAGAAACTGCAGGCCTGCAGTCTGAAGTTCCCCATCTGGCGTGTTCAGTGTATTACGGCGCGTTGAAGGATCTGCCTGCGATGGTGCGTCTGTGGTGGAACAGTCAGGAGAAACGTGTCTTCAGCACGGTGGATAAATTCACCAGCAGGTTCGTCAGCGGCGTTTTGTCGGCGCAGGAGATCGCGTCTGTGCAGTCCAGCACTGTGGTTTTTGAAAACATGACAGTGAGTAGTGTTAGAGGCTCTTGTGAATTCTGATGGCTTACAGGACAAACATTTTCTTAAAGCTGTTTTGCGCTCACGTGTTTTATGTTCGCAGGTGAAAGCGCGTCCCGCTGCGCGGGAGGTGATCGCTACCTACTCTGTTGATGATATCTTCATAGAACTGGTGATCCAGCTGCCTCAGAATTACCCTCTCGGATCCATCTCAGTGGAGAGTGGCCGGAGAGTGGGTGTGGCCGTCCAGCAGTGGCGCAATTGGATGCTTCAGCTCAGCACGTACCTGACACACCAGGTGCAGGAGTCAAGCGATTATTATAATTAGGAAGACAAGCCCCTGCACTTGTGTATTCGTCTATTATTTATTATCATTACTTTTCAAATGGTTCCTACATTCCTGACAGAAACTTTAAATACTTAAAAATTACAAACTTGGAGTTAGATAAAGACAGAAAACTTTTTATGAAAAGTTAACTGTAAACAAAATTCTGTGAAACATCTTTAAAACGAATGATAACTGAACGCTCTAATTTGGGAATGTGTGTTTCGGCTGTGTAGAACGGGAGTATCCTGGAGGGTCTGTCTCTGTGGAAAAACAATGTTGACAAGCGTTTCGAGGGGGTTGAAGACTGTATGATCTGCTTTTCTGTCATCCACGGATCCAATTACTCGCTGCCAAAGAAAGCCTGCCGTACCTGCAAGAAAAAGTTCCACTCCGCCTGTCTGGTGAGCGTCACACAATCACTCGCTCAGGATTGTTTTTAGACAATTGTTTTTAAAACGTTTTAAGTGTAGTTTTGAGCTTTATGTGTTATGTGGTTGTGAATTTACATCAGTAGCTTTAATAACAAAGTATGAAGGGTGGGAGTTGATTTTATCAGCTGCAAAATGATTAAATTGTGTGAAAGTCCCTTTATTTTGGTAGTGTCCTGAAGTGTCAGTTTTCTGTGTAGACGATGCAGCTCCATATCTTTTTTTTTTGCAATAACAAAATCAAAATTTTGCAATAACATCTGACAACAATAGTATCATAAATTCCGCTTTTAATAACATCTGACAACAATAGTATACATAAATTCGCCCTAATTTACAGATGGCACTGTCAAAATTTAGCTTTCTATTCTGTCTGTTTATTTTAGCAATTCTGCAGATGTTTCAGTAATGATTTTTTTACTTATTAAGGTTGTGAATCGTGAGTCTGTCTGTTTATTTTAGCAATTCTGCAGATGTTTCAGAATCAGCAAAACCTGCAGCCTTGAATATTCTGGAACGTTCCTCGCTCCTCACTGATTGGTTTCCATTTCCTTTTATTCCGCAGTATAAATGGTTCACATCTAGCAACAAATCTACGTGTCCTTTGTGCCGAGAGACTTTCTTCTGAGCGCTGAAGAAATTTGAGTCTCCATGGACTCAAATAATGGCTGAGTGATGCCTGCAAACAGCTGACTTGGAGACAAATGTTCTGTTTAGACTCTGTTTGTACATGTGATTTTTGCAGTGCTGAAAGTTACTGTGGCCTTTTTAGTTTCTGACTCTGAAGATGAACCCAGCAACCTCTGTCTCGGAGAGAGGAATGGAAAAAGAATTCGCAACAAACCGAATGAAAGACCGGAAAAGGTAGTGGACATGTCTCTTTTGCTTTTGTGGATTTACAGCAATAATTCACCCAGAAGTATAACTTCTCTCATATAGTTTCGAACCCGACCTTTCTTCCCTAAAATACAAATAAAGAGTCTTCATACAATGACAATCTGTCTGTCGAGCTTAGAAAAGATAAAAATAAAGACTGTACGGAATTGTAATTATTCACTGAAAATCTCGTCCTCCGCTGCTATCTTACCACCTGGAATATCGCCCAGCCGTATTAAACCACTTTTATGGTGTTTTTTGTCCTTTTGAAGCCTATGTTTTTAATACAATGACATGAGAGTAAACAGTTACACAATTTGTAATTGTAATTTTGCAATTTTTGGCTAAACAATTTCTTTAAATTCAACCAAAATGTCCAAGAAGGGAAGATTATGTACAAATTTACAGTAATTTGCTGTTGACAAGTACAGTAGACCTTTTCTACAGAAATCAAACTGTTTCAGCTCTTTATAGCTGAAGTGGTAAATAATCGGTTTGGCTCTGATAGCTGTGGGACCATTTCAATGACCTGTGAAGAATAATGGACTGAGTTTTGCCTTTAGCTCACCTTGATGATACCCTGTATAATGAAACATAATGCTGTGATGCCGCAGCAGCTTCTGTTTGCTTTGCTGTTTAGTTGTCATAGACAAACACAATCTGAATACAGTAACTTATCGTACTTTCAGCCTCATCACAGTGTCATACTGCCTCCATTTTGCTAGTGTGTGCATTAAAGATCTTGAGGTTTGTACAGTTTTTGTTTCTGTGAGAAAATATTAATGTTGCTCGACTATTAATATTTAATAAACATTTCCAAAAGCTCATTTTCTGAGGCATGCAGGGAACTTGATGCTGCAGTGAGGGGGTGGAGTCACAAGCGTGACTCATGAATATTAATTAGACAGTATTACGTTTGCACGGTACTCTTCGCTAATTGGCAGAGTCATCATAAATTATGAATTCACTCAGTATGTTGGGGCTTTTTTATTGTTTTATGACATTGATGACATTTGTAGTTCATTTGTTTGGTCCCATGGAAAGAAGACTGTTTCCATGGTAATGACAGAAATGCAGAACAAGTCAAACGTCAAGAATTAACGGAGAAAGTGTTGCAGTTCACACGTATGACGAGCCCTGTCACAACAAACTCCTGCGATTTGCTCTTGAAAATCACTTTTATCAGGTTTATTAGGCCTGGATGAAACTGAAGCTCGGTGCTGCTGGATCTGTTGATCTAAGGGAGGATTTGTTTGAAGGAAATTAAACATGACGGATGCATTTACTGTTCTGATCTGAGCAGAGTGTTTTATAGGATGTGTTTGAATAACACAGACTAATCGCTGCTCTCTGTGCATTGTTTTGTATTGTATTGTATTGTAGATTCAGGTTTGAGCCGCTAGGTGGCAGCATTAGATGACGTCACTGCACGTTTTCATGGGAACTGCACTTGTGACCATCTTCAGACATTTTCTGTCTGTCTGTCTGTTTGTGTCTCTCTCTATCCTTCCTTCCTTCATTTACCTCTCTGAAGAAGTTCCCTCCTTGGAAATCTGTATGTTCTTGCTTTTTACATAGACAAAAGCATAGAAATATGTATGCAGCTCTGAATTAAACTTGATCAGCGTCCTGTTCTCAGACCTGGAAGTCATTCGTCTCGGTTCTGCCCTCATCCGTTTATGAATGCACAGTGGAGCTAAATGCTCTCACACGCTGCTTGTATAAAGTTTAGTTTAGATCAGCAAACTCACTTAAACCAAAAGCCACAAGATCTCCCAACACTGTCCACGTCTCAGTGGAAATCCTTATAATCTCACAGAGAACGCAGGCAGGGCCGGAGACGCGTTTCATTTTCAGCACACCGCTGCTGTGAGATCTAGTTAATATTCAGTCCGTTCTGACCCATTTGAGCACTGTTTGTACTTCCAGAGTTGTCATGGCTCAGTTCATTCTCTGGGCTTCTTTTCAGCTCTCTAAATAGCAGCACGTCACAGGCAGCACAACGAAACCAGGCCAGTTTCACTCTCCTACTCTGCCTTGCACTTTCATTATTGCCATGGAAGTAGCCAGTTTGCATGGCCGGTTGTTCAACTAACCTCTTGTGGAGGTTCTCTGGCTGTCATCACTCTCATGTCATTCCAAACCTAAATTACTTTCTCATCTGTGGAACACACAAGAAGATATTTTGAGAAATGTCTCAGTGGTTTAGTGTCTATACAATGGAAGCTAATAGGGGCCACTGTTGTTTGTTTACTAGGGTACTTTAAAATATCTTTTGTGTTCTTTAGGTTTGGAATGACATGAGGGTGAGAAAATGATGGAAGAATTTTACTTGTGAACTATCCCTTTAAATTATTGCCTTTATCATAGTAAAATCACTGCCAAAAAAACCAAACTGCCTCTCATTGCACATCACTTTATTAAAGTTGTCTTTTAGTAAAGACTTTTAAGTACACTCTGGCAAACTCTCTCTTTGGCAGCTGTCTCGAGTCCCCTTTGTCAGCAAATGCTGCCTGTCTAGATTTTTTCGGATTGAAGGACAGGAAGAAGAGATTTGGAGAGTCTGTGATATGTACCCAGATATCTTTTCCCTGTGGCTGTAGGCTGACTCTCGATTCCCCTGCGTTGCGCTCTTTAATCTCCCTCAGCTGTGAGGCTGGGATATCTAAATTAGAGGAGAGGAGAGCCGAGCTGACATTCTCCATGCTGCAGGTTGTTTATTTGCCGTGACTGGTCTGCAGAGGTAGAACAAATGAAAAGCTCAGGGAGAAGCTTATGACTTCGACTCCACTAAGAGTTTTAAGAGGGGAGCCATTAGTGCCGAACCTCTGCGGTTCACAGCTACCCAGGCTCGCTTGCCGCGGCGGTGGAACTGCAGTGGAACGGTCACGAGCAATAGATTGGATTGTCTGTAATTCAAAATGAATGTGTTGCCACTTTGTGTGGCTTTGTAAACAGAAAACCGAGCAGAGGTAGTACACACATATGCTGGACTCGAACCGTGAGCCCGTCCCTAATTTAACCCTGTTATTCATTACAAATAAAATCTACAGATCAGCAGGTGAGGGCGACCCCCTGATGCGCGTCTGTCGTTCACACCAAATGGAGCTGTTGTTTATGGAAAGCGTAGTTTATTTATGCTATTATGCTAATGAGGTCACAGCCTCTAGGGCTGAAGATCGGAGCGTCTCTGTGCTGAGCTGCAGCCCGCGGCAGCGGAGGGCAGAGACTGTCTTACACACAGTTATGCTAAAACTTTGTCCCTGTTTATGACACGCTCGATGACAAAAACACTGTTGGCTGTCAGAATGGCTGAAATATATCATATGAGATGCTTATAACAGCAAAGTCATTTAAAAGTGTGTGTCGGGGTGAGGACTCTGAAATAAGAAGTATTGCTATAATCTGAGCAACTTTGTTTTTGTTCTATACCATTAGACAAATCTTAATGACCAATTATCTCGATTTATAGTCTAAAACACTCTTGAGAGTTCATTTAATTGGTTTAATAAGGATCATGTTGTTTGCAGTATCACGTTGCCTGTTTGCTTCGGTAAGTTTCGTCAAGTTGGTGCAAAACATATTCAGAAATTGGTGTAATCAAGTTTAAGAATGTGTAGAGGTGGACAATTTAATTCTGTTAATTAGTGTTGTGAGATATAAATGCTCCTCTACTGTAAACAGAGGACGCAGTTGTTCTGTCGGTATTGAAGTTATTACCCTTCGCACACAAATAATTACACACAATCTCCAATTAGAGCAGTCTGAAATTAGTTGAATAGCCAAATTAAACCGTAAACAACATCACCATTAAATCACCTAAAATGATGTTGCCGCCATTAAGGAAAAATAATAAAAATAAAACTGATTAACAAAACTAATCCTTGCAAACGGACCGACGATGCAGTCGGTGTCTGTTTCCTCTTTCTATACACACATCTGTCTTCAAGGGTGGAACCGGCAGGAAAACATTGCAACACGGTTTTATGGTTTTATGACTGGAAAGTCTCACAGATTCTAACAAGGTCACAGTTGTCAACAAGTAGCAAAACTGCAGAGTGATATACGTCACTTAAAGGAAACTGTTTCTCATCGGCTTATTGCAACACTCAGTGTGTTAGTGACCAAAGAAATCTGGACACCCTTTGCTGGTTTGATTTCCGAGGTGCTCCAAGGCAAAAATTCTGTCACAGGGCAACTTATTCTGCTGATATATGACTGACTCAAAAACAACCTTCAAGCTGTAAGATAGCTGTCTGCTTTTTCTCTCCCACATTTTCTGTGGTTCGTTTTATCTGCTTTTTTCTCTGCTGTGCTATTAGGTACAATAACTGGAAAGTTTAAAAATACATTTAGGGAATTTTTGTCACCATGCACATGTTTAAAGTAAAGTGTTTTAAAATCTGTACTGAATAAAACTCTTTCTGCTTCAGATTTAGCTGAATATTTTACAGAGATCTTTTTTTAATTCTGTTGTTTCATTGTATTTCAATTGTACTCTAATTCCAAAAGATGTGGTTTGTATATTAAGTATTTGAAGTTCTATTTTGTACCACAGCCAGAATCTTAATAAAGTGGAGACTCAAGTAAATACATAAATCAAAAGAAATGGTGAAAATGTTAGGTTTTCTTTATGGGGAATTTACAAGTTATTGGCAGCGTCGCGGCCAAAACCTGCAGGGCAAAACAAAGAACTTCATAAAAACCGTCTGCTTTGTTCAGTCAATCTAATACTGTAAATTTCACGTTTGTTAAAATAAAAAATGAACAAAAGAGCTTCAAGGCATCAACACCCTCTGTGTTCTGTCCAACCATAAATCAGAGACCAGGCAATTGCCCAGCTAACAGGGAATGTTCTCAATGTTTGCTATCAAAAATGTTATTCTTAAGTTCTTAGTAGAACATTTGAAGTAGTTACAGAATTAAAAATGTTTGATTAATGTTCTTATAACCAAGCAATAATGTTATTACAATGTGTAAAAAAAAACGGATGTGTTCCAAATAATGTTTTTAAAGTTTTCGTTACTTTATGGAAACGTTAGGGAAATGTTCTTACGTCTCTAAATCATGCATTTTTTTGGTTGCTTGCTAGTGTTCTTTCAGTTCATTCAACAGGACCTGTGTACTTCTGCACCACCACACAGAGCAGCAACCGTTGTTTCCTTGCTAAAGCCATTATGCTGTGGCGGAGTGGACCTGCCTGCAGGTAAAAAAACAGTAATTAAAACCCCACGAGAAGAAGCAAGCCAGAGTGAGAACCAAACTCAGCAAAAGAGTTCTGAAGTTTGCTAAAAGAGTGTCGCAAGTGCTTTTATGAAAGACAAAACTGTCTAGAAAAGTAAATTTTATGGCCAGTCAGATATTCGTTTTTATATTCTTGCCCAGCTCTGAAACCTGTTTTACAGATTACAGCAATTTTACAGAAAGGTATTGGACAAAGTGGCAAATTTTAAGATTGATGGAGACTGGATAGATCCAAGACTACAGAATGAGAAAATGTCAGTCACGCTGTTTATTGGTGTTTTTATTGAAAGAGGAGTCACTTTCCTGCATTGATTCACAGCTGACAGGCACATGAAGCTCTAGTGAATTCCAGCAGAGCAGGGCATATGATGCAATGTGATGTCATAGCTTCACAAGCTTTGTCTGGCCGGAGGGATCAGGTCTGGACTATCTAAAGATGACAGGAAGTTCATTGTGTTGTCTTTAGATGAATGATGTACAGAAATCTCACATGCTGTCCTTTCAAGCATTTAAATCTATAAACTTTAGAGACAGGACACCAAATCCACAGGCCATATGGTGTTCCAACAGGAAATAATTTGCTTGGCGAAGTGGAAAATATTATCAATCTGTTTTTATGAAAGTAAATGTGGCCGTGGAGTTAAACATCTGATGTTGTCTCCTGTCACAACTGTTTGGATCTGTTGAACAAAGAGTTCTATGTGATCTTCACATGTGACACCTGTGACCACTGGATTAGGTTGTTGTGATGGAATGTGATGAAATCCCACAATGCACTGCGCTTGACCTCCAGTCTTTAAAGCACTACAGATAGTATGCAGAGTTAAGTGTGTACTGCGCAGTGTGTAGGATGCATTTTGCAAACATAGACAATAGTTGCAATAGTTACCTGATACAACCTGAAGTCTAAACATTACAAGTACCTTTTCTTTCTGTCGTAGATCACACTGAACTGTAATTTATTTCTGAAACAGATTTGTGTGGAATATTGTTGTCCAGTATTGTTGTCGTGCTCCTCTATTGATCTCATTTATCTGTGCTGTTTGAGTTCTGTGAAGCTCCTGATGCTTTTGTTGACAGCTGATTTACAGCAACTGTTTCCAGAAAGCAGGATTAGGTGAGGACACATTTTCGGCTGCTGGACACAGAAAGCAGCTTCGGCTGTGTTTATGGATTACATTTAAGTGACGAATCTGGAATTAAAAAACTCTCAGACTCACGAGAGCAGAATCACGCCACATAACTTTGAAATAAAAAAACATCTGTGAGCTGCAGATTTATGAAATTTACAAGCTGAGGTGGAAAATGAGTTTTAGGAGGAGATTCAGAATCCACTGTTGGACTGTTCTGGGTTCTGAATAACCGAGTGATGAATAACCGAGCTGGAGATGGTTGGACAGCAGGTGCTCTCTTCACTAAGATCTAACTAGTTTGATTGTTCCATATGCCAGGTGGTACTTGTGGCAGCACCCGGAACATTTCTGCTAATTTATTTGAGAATCTGGAGTGGGTAATGGTTGGGCCCTCGCAGCGTCTGCACATATGCGCACCAGTGTCTGCACCTGCTCTGATTCCCACCACTTTTCTCTGCAAACATGCAAATGTGATTTACTGTATTTTGATGAATCCAGAGTCTCAGCAATTGCAAAATGGGGCATGAGAACAGCAAATACGATTTCATGCTATCAGCAGTCAGAATACAGTTGGTGTATTTAGTGCATGTTTTGTATGCTTGTTTAGCATGAGGCCATTTGAAGATGTAAAGAGTGAGTTTATATAGGCTTGATGTTGTTATGGAAACAACCTCTTGATGGTTTATGGATGCTTTAGGTGCCATCCAACCATCAGGGCAAGTGTTTGATGTTACAAGCCAAAGGTGGCTTATTATACATATATATTAATCAGAGACCATACATTAAATCACCAATCATAAAAATAATCCACGACGGTGTATATTTCCTTGTGTGGACGCTCTCAACTATGATTATATAACTATTATAAAAAATGTTCATTAAAAACAGATATTAGTGACACCACGCCTGTTCTGTCTTACGAACAGTAAATGTTATCTTTCTTGCTCCACCTCAGAGAGATTTACCTAAACGCTGCTGTAGCCTCGCTCGCACAGGCCGGGTGGCCATGTTTCTCCCATCAGCCGCGATGGAAAAATGCACATTTTAATTGAGTCCCCATTGAGTCTCAGGAAAAATATTCCTGCTTTAACAGATGGTGCACTATTTTTACCCCCACCTGCTCGGTGGTGAGAGGCTGCAGTTTAATGGACTCCCATGGGCTTCCTTTTCCTGACTCGCTCCCCGGCAGGTTCAAGCACACCTGGAGGGAGAGACTTCACAGGAAACAGCCCTCTCAGTAACCCAGAAAAGAGAACATGAAACACGGAGCGCTTTAGTTGTTGAAGAAAATTGTCAACAGTCAGAGGAAGATCTTCTGACCTGTTGTGGTCGAGCTGGTGGTGTCGAATCTGAACGGCTGGATCTCTAGCTCTGATCAGGACAGAACTGAGAGTGAATTTATGAAATCTGAGCAGTGCATAAATCCAGAGAGCAGCACCAGAGTCTAAGTTTTAAACTTTTAAAGTGATGATTATGTAGGAAAAGTCTAATTCTGCCTTTATCAGATGTTCCCATTTGTAAGCTGGTTTTTGTTGCTGTCTCTTTGTGCCTCGTAAGACATTTATAAAATATGAACTTTTCTTAGTGGCCAAAAAGCTGCAAAAGTGGTACTTTCCTCCTATACTTCATTTTCACAACTCAGACCTCCAGGAATTGTTGTTAGACATTTTATCATCATGGTTATGTTTTTATCCATGGTTAGAAGTCGCCCGTATTTATGCACGTTATGCATGTTTATGCACTGCATGTTCTCAAACAGGAACAGAAGATAAAAAGATTGATTTTAATTATATCACTTGGCTAACAGTGTTACAGATTTATTATGGAAATATTATTACACTTTTTTATTTAATCTAAAATTTTAAAGTCATAATTTCTGTTTTATAGGTTTAATAAAACTGAAATCTTTCCCTCTGGGCTTCATGCGCCACTGGTTGGCTGTGGCTTGTATCTGGGAAGAGTTTTAGGTGTCTGGCCCCTCCCCATAATAACCTTTATTATAAGCTCTCCATTAACATTGACCTCATTTCTCTAACAACTTATTTGGCAGGAGTTAGAGCACTTTATTAATGTAGGAGCCTCCAAACGATCATCATTTAAATGTATTATAATTACACAAACTTTTTCTGTCTGTCAAATGAAATACTGATCACACAACTACATGAACTAAACCAGAGTCATTTGTAACATTACAGAGTATAACAACAGACAAGTTTTTAATCTTTGTTATCTGGCACTTTGCATGAACAAAACAGTGACAGTAAATCATATACAGTTTGATTGTGATGCAGATCCATGAATTCATCATGTCTTGACATCAGATTCCCAACACACCCATGTCTGTTTTTTAGTGTTTTAATGCTTATGAACTGTGCGGATAGAAATGACCTCCGTGATCTATTAAAAACCACAGCTGGTTGTTTGAAAACATTATGGAAAGTAAGTCTGATGTGGGTCTGAGAATCAGATTGGTTGTAATGTAATGAAACATAACTGGCCTGAGAGTCGTCCAGTAGATCTGTTGTGTAGTGATACTGCAGCCTCCAGTCTTTACCTTTGAAACCAAATTACTGAGGTTAAAGTGTTTACAGATTCTGTAGGCTCAAGACAAGATCTTAATAGAACATCTATAAATATTTACAAGCGCCATTGGGAGGTTATTATAGAAACATTACTTTCAGATGACTTTAATGTCCTTTAAAACTCCCTCTTGATATGGATCTGAACAGTTAGGAGACGGTGCAGAAGAAAGGACGCTGGCATGATTCTCCATCCCTTTCTAAAGCTCTATTGTTCTCCAGATAGTTCCTCATCTGAAGAATCATATTGGCTGCACAGAGTTCATATTTAACCACACACGTGACATAAGAACGAAGTATTTTAACTAACCGGGCAGCTCCTCTGCATTCCAAACATCGTTACGCTTCAGTCAACAAAAATTGGAAACATTTCACTCAATTTCATCTCATCTCCTCTACCTCCATCTTCCTCTTTTTGTTGAAAGGATCACACGGTCATTAATCAGTCTGTATCAATGCAGTCTCAGTGGTTTGTGGAGGCTAAATTTGAGCCATCCATCACTCCTCTGGGTTGTCTTATAATAAAGGGCTGCATACATTTTTCTTGCGTTCGCTTTGATAGGATCTCTTTGTAGAGTTTGTTCTACCCTTGATTTATTAGCTTGCAGAATGTTAGAGACAGAATAAACGTCTGCTGGATGTAGATGATATCTGAGTGGGATAGATACTCCAGCCTCTGAAATTAGACAGACAGACACCAAGAATTTAAAACGGAGCCGATCTCAATTGTGCCACTCATTTTAATTCCAGTTGCTTGAGAAAGAAACCCACTAAAAACCAGAGATCTAGAGATCTTATATATAGGGTATAGAGTATATATGGTTTAGAGAATATACGGCATAAAGTACATAAATGTTAAACATACACATTTTTCGATCTTGATGAATTTCTGAACAACAGGTTAGAATTACTTTTATGTTCAGCTCAAAAACAAAATCTAAGAAAGTTTTGTCGTCATATTCTCATGTTTCAAAGCTGTAACACTTTGTTTCTAACATGGAACAAAAAAAGGAGAATTCTACAGTAAGGAAGTGCATTGTGGGAAATATTGTGCCAGAAGTGACTTCACACATCCTCTCAGAATCATGAGTGTGTTTGCTTCTGGTCACATGTGGTGCAACAGTGTGCTCTCTCTGTGAAGAGTGTGAAAACTCTGTACAGTCTACTGGTTTTTAAGTTTACAGTGTGGTTCAATCACTTTGCATTTTTTACGAATCTCACTTTTAGACAGATAGTAATGGTTTTCTAACCATAGATGGCAGTAACACACCACATGCCTGTTCTGAAGGCAAGCAGAGGAAAATTCCCTCATGGTTTGTGCAATAGAACTGTGTTATGTCAAATTAGTGGCTTATTTCTTCTAAAATTACCCAGCGCTCCCTGCTTCACACTGAGCATTCAGAGCTGTCATTAGTGCTACAGTAATGTCATTACACGCACAAGGGAAAAGGGTCTTTCCACATCACATGACTTGATTTGTGCAGGAGGAGATGAGAGCAACCTTTACACAGAGACAGTCTCGCAACATAAATGTAACCCTAAACCTGCCTGAAATGAACCTAAAATGCTCTAAAATACACAAAAGCCATTATCTCCCAACGAGGAACCTGCAGATACATGATAAATTAAGAGGAGCTGCTGAACAGTTTAAATATAGAGATGAGGAGGTGGAAGTTCTTCATCTTGTGGACACCACGAATATGAAATGGAGAGAGAAGATCTATCAAAGGTGAGTGAATGAAACAAAGTGAGATGGGAACAGCCAGAATGAGGCATTTTACATTTCCTCTGGGAAAGCAATGACTTCCCAGATCATTTGCTGGAGTGTGGCACAGTCACGTGTGTTTCTGTTGCAAGATCGCGGTAATAAAATGCCAGTGAAGAAACAGGACATGACGGATGTTCCACAAGCAGAGTGGCTAGTTTCAGTTTCACATGCAGTTTTAGCATCACTTCCCTTTCCATCAGCGGGTGTTTACTGAAGATCAAAGTGACCTTGACTCTTTCCTTCAGGATAAACAACTAGTTCAATCGATGCTGAATCAACAGCAGTTATCTGTGTGTACTCAATGCGTAATAAAATGCTAGAATGGATATTAAGATGATTTTGATTGAACACAGATAGTAAAGTTAAGAGTTAAGTAAAGGTTATCAAACAGTTTTGTGGTCATTTGATCAAATGCCACTCGGAATGCTAACCAGCGACTCGCTAGCTTGAAAATCAGCAGCAGGAGACAGTTGAGAGAGTTTGTGCTGAAGGTTATGTCTGGGTTATGTCTGGGTTGGGCGTATCCTACAGAGTCTGGGCTGACACCTCTCGCCCTCTGCCAATACTTCCTGCAGCGGGTCGTGTTTCAGGAAGTGATATTTCTCAGGTAAAGATGTGGGGCCATGAGAAAGGGTGACAGGCTGACCGTATTCATACAGATACCATCTGCTCAACTCTTGACATGCCATACATAACAATGTAAAATAAGACATAGACTCCCAAGGTGAACGAGACAGACACACACCGGACAGAGTTTGAATGAAACAGAATAGATAATACGTTCTCCGAGAATTTGTTGAATTAAACATCACAGGATGTTTATGATCAAGATCATGAACACTGGTATGGTATTTTTCTTAAGAATTTACGATTTTGACTGAAAAACACCAGAAGACTAATTATCAAAAATTTGGGGGGCTTCTAACCACTGAATGTGGGTGTCTGAAGCCCTTTGAAAGGTTTCTGGAGGAGGATGGCATTCCCATCACTCTAAAACACCAGCGGAAAGGTCACGTTCAGTGAGTGATTGATAAGAAAAGTGAAAGTCTTTCATATCAATCATTCATACCTCTTCACACCCGACACAGAACACACAGAGCTCTGATGTTTCAGGACCAGGAGGAACATGAAGCGTTTAGAGGTCTGAATGACATGCAGAGCTCTGCTGCTTCATCTTTCATACTTTCTCTCTGTCTCCACAGCAGCAGCTGGATCTGTTACATTGCAGTGCAGAACATTCTCCACAACAGTTTAATGGAGCTGTTTTAAGTTTAATCGTCGAGAGCAATTAATCCCATTCTTCCAGCTAATCTGGAAACAACATGTTACCTCTGATATCTCACAAGCAATCTGTTGACGATGAGAGACAGGACAAAACAATGACGGCAATCCAGATAAATGACGTCACCTACACAAACAAATATTTTGGTATTTATTTATTTAACAACTTCATTCCATACATCTGAATTCAGCTTAAAATCAAATTTTGAACCGAATACACCAAAGAACACAAAATTCAGGAATGGTAATGAGGCGTTTTCAGTTCAGCTTGCTACAAGAAGCACAAATCCCTTCGTGTTCTGAAGCCACTAGTGTTTCAAGAGCTAGCGAGGTCATTTCGCTTGAAACTAAAACTCCACCCACTCCACCTGCTTCACCAGCACGCTGAATATCAGGGAGACGCGAGAGGAACATGAAGTGCTGGAGTGAAAGTTAAGCAGCAGTTTTTCTTTCTAAACATCATCTTTTACAGTTCTGCAACAGAAGGTTCTGGAACGCTGCGTGTTGTGGTGTCATACGCGCAGGTGTTAATTCTAGCAAATCCGTGCTGGAAAACTGTGAAAACAGTCTCCCTCGAACTCTTTGATCTTGACCTACATGTAGCGTGTCCGCACTGTGACAACTGCCCTTTCAGTGTAACACATTACAAGCTAAATTAGTGCACAGATTTTTCTGGACTGAAGTTTGCAAGAGATTGCAGCGCAAGCAGTTTGCAAGCGTCTGCAACAGATTGCAAACTTACAGTACCAAGATTACAGTAACTGGACAGCTTTATTATGCAGAGATATGTTTAAACATACAGCTTGTGTGTTGGGTTGTATATATATATATATGTAGTATATGGAAAACGTTTCAAGACTCCTGACTCAAAAACGTTGAATGTATGCTGAGACACTGTGATTATATTTTGAAGTGTAGCGTGTACAGAAAATAAAGGAATCATACCTGAGATGTAAAAATATGCAAATGATGGGACTGGTTGTCCATGTTTGACGTCATTTACAGTTTAAAGCGTCTTTGATGAACAGCGTTACACATTCTGTTGCATCTTTCAAGCGTGTGTTAAAAAGTTTCGCTTGATAGATACACAAATTCTTGTATGGCCTGTTTTCATGTATGAACCCAAAACATACAACTGAGCATTTCTTGTGATTTCTACATAATTACAGTAAAACGTACAGAAATTATAAATTGATCAAATTACAGGGATGGTATTTAGGTCTGAACATGAACATTTTGGTCCTGTAAACATGTATTTCTGTATTTCTGTTTCAGACTATATAAAATGTAGCGTGGGGCTTGATCAGGAAATTACTGAATGCTAAATGTTGCTCAGTATAAATGTGTAATGTAAATGTAAAAATAATATATTTGTCAACCACATGAGTGCTGAAGCAATATACAGTAGCTCTCACTACAAACACGTAGGCAATGATGGTGATAAGAGAAGCTGATTTATTTATTCTTGGACCTGTAACCGGTCAGAATCTGAGCAGCTGGATATTTACTGTCTTGATAACAGCTTGTGATTGACTGACCACAAAAGGCAGCATTAGATCAGAATCACATTACAGCAAGATCAGAAATGATTTGGAGTCAATCTACTGTACACTGAGACAGACTGAGCACGAGGGAAAGAGAAATGAATGACGGGTCATCTTAACAGTAGCCTCTACTGTACTGTTTCAAACTGACTGTTGTAGCTTGTAATCTGGCTGATAACACAGAACTTGGTGAACTCGACCGTCAGTTAATAATATACTCACAAAAATGAAGAACACATGTGACAAGACAGTTACATTTGCGTAAGATACTTGTATATGGAAGTGATGAGTTATTGTAATTTATTATGAAAAACAGTTTTGGAAATTCTACCTTGAAAATTTAAAGCTCGACCATCTATTGGTTTTTAGAAGTTTCTGTGATATTTTTCTATGTGAGATGACAGAAAACAACTTCACAGACAGTAACGCTTGTAGCCATAAACGCTAATCTTCATCATTTACAGGAAACGTGTATCATCTCTGTTTTAAACCCTAGAATTCCCCCATTCAACAGATACGCAGTTTACTGTTTCACTACGAATCCCGTTACTCACAAATGTAGTCATACCCGATAAGTGGTTTTCAAAATTAAATAATTTACAAAAAAAAAATTATTTCAAAAATGTTTTACCAAAATGTGATACACAGTATATACATGCCTTGAGCTTAAAGGAAAAGTTACGAAGAATCTTTAATTGACAATTTAAATAAAAACTCCCAATATTTAAATCAGCTAATATACAAACTTGATGGATTTAGGGATCCCAAAGTTTAACAACAATTTTCACTAGATACCACATTTAGCAGGTAATATCATACAGCCTCAGCAAGGTTGTGTATTCATTGTAAAAATCAACATAACAACAGAAAAAGATAATGTAATTTTGAAAACATTTCGACCATTCATCAACATAATTTGCAACCTTAGTGACTGTATAGCATGTATCAAAATATCTGTAAGGTTTAGGTAATGAAAATTGAATTATTTTTGTTTTGTGTGAAAGTGTAATCAAAGTTCTGTTGCATCAGACTTCAATCGAAAGTTCTCTTGTGCTTGTTTTTTCATTTGGCCGAAACCTCATGTAATGAAACGGTGAGTGACACTCTTTGTATTATATGCAAATACGCGTTAAATTTTGCATAAATGTTTTGTGGTACATCTGATTGGCTAAAAATTAATTGGAGTGATGATGGTTTAACAGCACTGAAATATATATATCTATATATAACAGCACTAATGAGTTAAAACTTTACTGTTTCACTTTTCTGGTGTTATGAGAATCTTTGTCTGTGTAAACAGCTGAAAGGATGACATATCGTACCATTCCCACCCCTCACTCGACCGTGGATTCATTGCCATGACAACACTTTGTATGAGGAGCCAATCAGTGCAGGAATATACAGCGCCTGGACATGTTCTTCCTCACCTGCCCGGCTGCTAATTCACTAACCCGCTAAAGTTTATTTGCTTACCAGGTCCAGTTAACCTATAATAGGAGGGGAGTTTTGGGTGGAATACACTAACACTTCTGTGGAGCTATTCATTTATTTACCAGTATCTATATTAAGTATGAAATACTGATTTGTCATAGTGTGATCTTGTCGGTTTCACATCATATAATGGTCATCTGCAGAATGAAGCATCTCTATGTACCGACAACATTACTAACAGCTAAAGATCTGCAGAATAAAAAGGGAACTTCCCTCTACTTCAGGTCTGAGTTCAGCTTGACTGCTGTACGTCATTGTTCTGGAGAAACATCACAAGAGAGGGATTCAGCATGAATCACAAATCAAAAAAAAGTCACAATTATTCAAAAAAAGCAAAGCAACAACAGCGCACAGAATATTTAAAAAATCATACCGCTGAAGATAACCGAAGCAAGCAACCAATCAGAGATCTACTGACAAACATGAAGGCATTGACTCGATGTAAATTTAGGCACTGTGAGAAGATGGAGGCGAGTCCTTACTGAACGATGGCTGCAGACTAGTTTTCTCTCGTTTATTTCCACATTTGGAGGTTTGAACCATTTTGTACTATTCCTGGGTGTTTTACAGCTATTTAATGGTTACAAAAGGTGAAATCTTCGGCAAGTAAGTTGCTCGTAAAAAGCAGCAGGTGAAATCGGTAGAGCTGTTTTCGAAAGCAAAACAGAACAGAAGCGAAAGTAAAAAAAAAAAAAGCAACAAAGAAATGTGTGAGAAGAAGTATCCACTGCTGTCTGAAGAAGTTCCTACACGGTGCAGAGAGGAACAAGGGAAAGAACAAGAGGAGGAAAGGAACGAGAGCCGCTCACAGTCTAAATGAAATACTCTTTCTTTTCCTCCGCGTGTGCATGGTTGCCGTCTGCATTGATAATGGCTGTGTCTGCGTCTGGGGCGTCGTCTGCTCCTTTGGCCTCGTTTGTCAAATACGTGCCTGAAATAACACACAAGATCTTGATTTACAAACTGAAGTGATTTTCCAAATGTCACAGAAACTTTACGGCACTCATTTATGTGCACACTGCCCTTGAGAGTTTGTTTCCTTCTTGGAAAAGTGCCCGAAACTTCAAAATGACACGTCTGTTGTGGATAATTACTGTACAGTGAGAATGACTATTATAAGAAGTGATATTTAGATAGTTCTGTCTCTCTGTGCTATAAATCTTATAGCACAGAGAACTCTTATATTTTCATTTATGGTAAATTATTTGTTCATAATGATAATTAATATTCATGAGCCTAGCCACCTTCAATCACTTTTTGAAACGTTCATGTTGAAACGTTTTATTGAGTCAGTAACAATGTAGGCGAGTTTAAAAAAACGCAATGGAAAAACTCACCTTTATGTCGCGCCAGATAGCGTCCCAACACAATAATTAAACACAAAGTAACGAAAACAACGACAGCGACTACTCCACCAATCAGAGCGTGATCTGGCTCACGCTGCTCCAGGGCATTAGGATCTGAAAGAGAGAAGGATAAAGAGAGAAAGTTCAGTTATTAAGAACAATATTAGCCTAGTACAAGTTTATCATGTTTTATGTACCTTCCAAGACAGCAAAGGATGTAAGTGTGTTGTATACAAGCTACACATCAGTGTGTGTACTCCCTGGGAGTTAAACCCACAATCTTGCTGTTGCTAGCACAGTGTTCTACCAGCTGAGAGACAGGAACAGCATGTTGACAACTGAACTACAGCAAACACTAGTGCCGTTCTGTCTGCTCATCTGTTCTCGGGCCGGTGAAGGTGTTTTGAGTATCTGTGAACTGATCCCTGCAGCCACATGTCCTCTGATAGTCTACACTGTGTCCCCAGCTAACAGGGAACACAGTTCTGTCAGTTAGCAAAATCTTTCTTACGTAACGTTAGTAGAACTAACATTATATATCATATATTAAAAACGTTACTCGTAGATTGTTAATGGAATATTTTAATGTTACAGAATAAAAAAATCGTTGAATAATGTTCTTACAACAAAGCAATAAATGTTAATGCAACCTCTTAAAAACTGGACGTTTTGAACATTCCTAGAACTTTCAAAATTTATTTTTTATTCATTTTAATTATTTTTGTTACTAGGAAATGTTGTAATGGAAACGTTAGGTAAACATTCTTACAACCTAGATTTGTTAGCTGGATCTAAGAAAACAAGAGGGAAGACTCATAAGACGGGCCTGCTCTCTTTCCTCTCACTAATTGTGAGCTATGGTTCTTTATTATCTCTGTTTAGTGAAATTTGGAGTTGTGTATTATAATTGAGAGCGTGTGTTGGATCTACTGCAGTGTGTGTTTAATTTGAGCTGCTCTGAGCCACAGGAGCGACCAAATCACAGCCTACAGTGACTGTATCAGCCACACAAAACCTGCATAACCTCACATCACTGGTGGAGAATCCCACCTGCATCAGCACTGTCTCTCCAGCCCTTTCACTGACATCACCATAGACTCTCAGGTTCTCTGCTTGTTTGTGTTTACAGGTGGACTATACACCCACAAGCTCCAGCTGACTGTGCTGTGACGATCCATCACAATAAAAAGCTGAATATGTGCACATCTCCATCAGGCGTTTATCGGCTGGCAGAAATGTGAAATGTGGAAGTACTGCTTGTATCTGACAGGCACGTTTCTGAATTTTCAACAGTGCAAGGCTGGGGTATTAAACTCTCTACATTTTTATGACACGATAAATCAGACTTAAGCCTCAAAGTACCTCACGGCAGGTGCACCTAATTTCAGCTCTCTTTAACCCCTTTTCTGCCGGCAAAATTGTGGAATAACAGGGTGTTAGAGGGCGGAACTTGGCAGTCATTCAGAGTATTTGTACTGGTGTGTTCAAGTTCTGCTGTCTCTGAACCTGAGGATGTGATCTCAAACTATGTGAAGAACAATTTCCACAGTCGAAGACACAAACTTACATCACTTGAGTGAAAGTCTTGCCTTTTCAGTTGAAATGGTACATAATACTTCTGACCACAAAAATACTTTTGAACACATGAAAATGTGTTTAAAACATCCCTAATCTTATACATTTACAATGAAAAGCTGTGAGCACATGTATTTTTAAACCTCTTTTGTTCTGACTGTATTCATACCTTGTACTTCCCTGTCTGTTTTTTGTTTCACATTATCTGCTTTGCATGTAACTGCTGCACTGGTCACTCAGACATCTTTATCTCCAAACATACACCGTGCTAAAAAGAGTGGGATTCACTAGCAAAGAAATATGTTTTTTCTTCTGATTATCTTTTAATAAGGCCTGTTACTCCACTTCCCCCATGATTTAATACTGCAGCACCACACGCAAATTCCTATTGTAATATGTATAATTTCTTCCCCTGGCCCTGGCGTTGTGTGGCAAATTTAACAAATGAAAGGCGGCGCAGTATAAACTCGCCAACGGTGCATAACAGCAAAGGCTTTCAATCCAGCTGCGACTAAACCACGCTCAAAATGGCAACAACACCCAGTGCAGGCAAACCCCACAGTCACATGAATTCCTAAATGAATACTTAAAGAGAAAAACATGTAAGAAACGTTCTCTTAACAAATCCACATGGCGGGGAGGAGCACCAAGAGGCCTCTAAGGTGGCCATGTTGGATGACATTTCAAGGTGAGCATTACTATTAAATCCACACACTAAGCTGATGCAGGCCCCTGAGGGTGGCGTGTGCTGTTTGGAAGATTATTATTACAGTACTTGTGGAGATTTCTATATAAATGTCTTAAAGGGCAACAGTAAGTGTGGGCTGAATGTTAAGATGTAGGAGACTGAATGAACGCTTCAGTGATTTTCAACACGTTGGAGAGCTATTGAAGGAAGTGCTGAATCGGAGAGCTTCACCCTTATGGTACAATCGAACACTGAAAATGAACATTTACAGGGTGACCAATGATGTGCTTCTGAAACTGAGAGGTGCAAGAAGATGGTTCACATCAAAACACGGCCCTTGTTCTGAGCATGCTGAAGACCACCTGAGCACAACCTTCTGAGTAAATTTCCTGATATGAGGATCCTGCTAGATAAGATATTTGATGGTAATTATGATTTGATTGTGGTGTTCATGATTCTATGAGATTCTCCCGTATTCAAATGTTCCACCACAATCAAGCAGTGACAAACCAAATTAAGCTTAAATAGTAAAATGCAGTGAAATGGAAAGATGCTGTTAACCAAATGATGAGTTTAAGTGTGAGCTCATTACACTTGATTAGAAACTCAGCTGGATATTAAGTGGTTTACCATGAGATACATCAACATCAGTCTGAGCCATTAGTCTGAGTCCTCTGTGTTTGATAGAAAATGTGCATTCATTCAAATTCAAATAGGCAAATAGTAAATATTGGATATTGGAAATAAATATTTTATATTGGACTTCACACATACATTATTTTTCAATTACCTTTTATATATTTGTCTGATATATATTTAATGTGATATACATTTACAAGTCAAAAGTCACTGAATGAATGAATATGTTATATATAATATACGTCATATATAAGCGTAACCCCTTCTCAGCTAACAATTTCTGGTTGTAAGAACGTTTTCCTAACATTTTTATTAAGTACCAAAAACATTACAAATGTTATTTTGAATGTTCTAGGAAAGTTCAGTTTTTTAGATTCTGTAACATTTTTAAAATGTTGTAAAAAAACAACTTAAGAATAACGTTTTTGATGTGTGGTATATAAGGTTAAAAAAGCAGTCTACTAATGTTACTGCAAGAACATTTTTGTTAACTTTGAGAAAACTTTTAGAGAACATTTTGAGAATGTTAGCCGAGTTCTTCCTCCATAAACAAAGATAACAGCAATTTGGCTCTTGTCTGTCTGCAGCACCCCATCGTTCATCTGAAATGACCCGTGAGGACTGATTTACATACCGCATGCTCACGAGAGCTGATCTGAAGCCAAGACGGAGCACAGGGGCCGGCCAGCTGGTCAACACAGTTTAATTAGATTTTCACAACAAATTACACCTTCTAATTGTGGTTTAAAAAGGTGGCCTTGAAGAGAGACACAATGAATGAACCCAAATAGAGTGAAAGTTTAAAACAAATACAGGTGTTATCCACTGAGAAACACGAGCAGACAGCTTACTGAAATGATTCAGAATCTGTACTGCAGAAGGGGCCAGTGTTCCATTGAGACACCTGCTATAATATTTCATAATTATGCCATCATACTTTTAACTTGATCTGCAATGCATGCTGGGAAATGTCAGGTTCCAGAGGACTACTTTAGGTGTCTTTCCTCTCCACCGAAACTAAATAAATGTGGAACCTTATTCGTAATTCATATTCAGTGGCAGAGTTGAAATGATTTTTCTTTTCCTGTTTTATTTTAAATGGTTGCCATAAGTCTTCCCTCGACATGACTTAATTTGACAGATCATCAATAAATGTGCTGCCTGACTGAAGTGAAAGACATTTGCATTACATTTCATTTCTCTTGTGTTTCGTTTCTTTCTGGAAGGGGAGAGTGTGGCCAGGAGTGCCGTCTCAATATTTAACTGACCCTTGAGGGACACGGTAGCCGAAACTTTGCCTTATTTGATAAAACAGAGCCTTTTTTGCCCTATGTCCTCTGGCAGACCCTGAGAGGAAGTGCTTTGTCATTTCAGAGCGTCTCTTAGCACCTCTCTGAGGGTTAAGATCGATAATTCTATTGATATCTAATTGATATAAAATCATTTTAATCATTTTTCTGAGGTCCATTCAGGATAAAATCTCCTTTGTGCTATCGAATGCCATCTAAATCTAGTTTATCTAGCTATGACCTAAATGTGTAACAATTAACAGATGACATTTTGTGAAACACTTTCTTTATATTTCTGCTCATTGTGTGGGGTAGCCAGGCCCACTTCAGAATCTAATTGGTCCAAAGTCCCGCTCCTAATATCGTACAACATACCACAACAACCCTACCCATGACCTTTAATCTTTGTGCCAGCAAATGGCAAATTTTTCACCTGACACGAAGAATGAACTCAAGAAACAGAAGCATTGTTTGGTTCTTCTCATAAAACGCCAATTAGATCAACAAAGCTTTCCTGGCAATGTTGGAACTTGACTCTCTGAGGGTTGCTCATTTGTTTGGTTCTTACTGGCACCAGAGCCCATGAACGAGGCTGTATCCAGCCTACAACTGACAGGTCATGTCTGCACATTATGCTCCTAACCATGTTGAGTTTCTATTCAACGCTTTGGGAGACATGTTTCACTCCACACTGTGAGGTTTCTATGCAGACGGCTAGCTGCTAGCCCCTCAGAATGTGTTATATTTTAAATAATTGTTTTATTTCCCAGCCAACAAATATCAAACACCCTAAAAACTTTGGTTCATTTAAAAGATGCAGGGCAAGTCTAAAAAAGATTTGAAAACAATTCTCTAAAACTTCTGTGCTGTGTTTTCTCTTGTTTTTGGCCTTGGCTAATGAACACAAACTCAGACGCTCCTTAAAATTGATGAATATCTGCTCTCCCCTCTCCTGATTTGTAGACAAAAGCCATGACCAGCCATTATCCCTGTAAAAGCGTCTCGGTGGGACCATAATGGCATGAGGTGTGCAGGAGAGCGCCTTCAGGCTGATTATGAAAAGTGAGCTGTAAATGTTTAAAAAAATCTCAGCAGCTCTAGTACTTTATTCAACCTTTCAGCTTTATAAGGTCACAGCTAATTTGCAAGCCCTAAAAATGCATTTGGCAGATTTAACAGGGACAGTAGACACACTGATGGTCGTCTGGGCCCTGTGCTTTTTCTCGGAAGAATTATTATTCCCATTAAAGCTGGCAGAATGATGGGGGCAGAAATTTTCCGCTGATATGCCCCCATTGATTGAAGGCAGAGAGATAAGCTGCTAATGCGTTTAGACAAATAAACTGAGATAAAACAGAATACTTTCAGGACGACAGACTTAAAGAGAACTCTCCGCAATAGAGGATCATGTGCGGTAGATTTCATTCGCAAACAGCCGAAACTGTCGAAAAAGCTTTGTTTAAACACACTTTAATGAAGGTACAATAAGGTTTAACAATAACTGTGATAAAACTTTGATAATCTGATGTATGTTCTGATTTAGTCTGCAACCTACATATGCTTCAGTATAATCATTTTCTGAACAATTATTTTTGCCTTGTTTTTCAGAAAAAACATCTAAACTTCCTTACAACAACATTCAGTTGCTGGATAAAGGCTGATCTTATCGAAGACCACAGATTCCATGTTTATGCCAAGTTATCCTGCAAGTTATCCAGCTAAAAAGTAAACCCTGTTTGAACAATGGCACCATAAAGTGTTTCTGAATTCTATAAAAGCACATAAAAGTTTTGGTTTATGCATCTTACATAAGGAAGGTCATAAAACAGGAGGTTTGTGAGGCAGATGAGGAAAACAGTGGGGTTGTGCACTACCTCTCTTACCGGTGACTGCAGGATTGAGGTTCTTGGAGTCTAAGGGGCCTGTGGGGTCTGGGAAGATGGGTGCAGGGGGGGTTGTGGATGGAGACGGTGTGGTGGGGGCATCTGTCGAACGCCACAAACAACAAAAACAAACACCCAAACAGAAGACAAAACAACAATGACAAGCGGAAGAAAATGATGAAACAAATGAAAAACAATTGTTGCTGACATCACAATGAACGGTGTGCTGACATCACAATGAACGGTGTGCTGACATCACAATGCAAATAAAGCCAAAAGGGTTTAAATTTAACAATGCAGACATGAATAAATCATTGAAATAAACCTGACACTCAAGAAATGTCTGCCTTTGTTTCTGATGTTTATAGATAATGTTTGGTTTGTGTTTTCATGGCGAGCAAAGTTTTGTTCTTAAAATGGTAGAAAAAGAAAGCCGCGTGCAGAGAGAAGCATCAATATTTGAAAATTAAGGAAATGAAGGAAACCGCATCACCATAATGTTTTTGTTTCTAATAATAAACACTGCTAAAGACACCAGGGCAGCTAAGAGCTCAGTACTAGCTCATCTTTACAAATGTACAAGACCAGATGCTACAAAGAGCTGTAATCTGAGCTGTCAGGTCCAATTACCCAGGACATGTTGGGCTTCATTTAACTTTAATATACGTAAAGAAAAATATGTAAAGTAACCTGCAATTTTGTTTTAAACAGAGATTGCAGTAAAGAGGTGAAGGTTTTGCAGCTTTAAGGTGCCGTTCAAATGTGATTTAAAGAGTGATTTATGCTCTTGAAAATGGTAGGTATAATCAAAGCCTCCTCATCGAGCTTTTGCATCCCTATTCAGCTGTAACTGGCAGCTGTTTTGCATGCATAAAACGTTCAGCGGTAATAACGAGACAGGGGAGTCGAACTCGAGTTGATAAGCTAAATGATCGCACTAATGGAGTCCAGCCGACAAGCAGAGTAATCCAGCTGATAGGTGTGAATTACACAGCAGAAACCATCGCATCACATGATTCAGCATCAGACAATAGTAAACATCAGGTCACAGCCAGACTTTTACATTTTCTGAAGATAAGAGTGCGAAACCCTGCACCGTGGGCATTGCTAAGCAGTTACTAGGGTGTTCTAAATGGTTTTTAGGCCATTGCTATACAGTTACTGGATTTTGGTGTGGGTGATACTTCAGCTGTAAATATACCCCACTGTTACGTTACAGAAAACAATAACCACACAATTATGTTACAGAAAATGTTTTTTCTAGGAATTATTAAAAGTACGATTTTAGCACATCATGGGAAATTTGTGGTCTTGATTTTTTAGCTGGGGGGATATGGAGATATATCAAAGTGTTATTACATGTTCACACACTCTGGATACTGTGCTAATATCTTATTTAAATGTCATGGCCCATTTTTAATTAGGGGTGAGATTTGAAAATAATATTGACTACACCTTTCCCAAGTACCCAACTGACATGGCCACCCTATGCCTGGAATATCAAGTGATGGGCTGCGTACTGAACAAGATTTATTGTTTCCAATCGGCACAATGAAAGAAAAACAACCCTGTGGTGAAGGGCAGCGACCGTTATATCAATCTGCTCTTTGCACTAATCACTGCTAGAAGGACAGCATCATGTTGTGCCATTCAGAAAGACAGTAATTGATTCAGACAAGGTCTTTATATTTGTGACACCCAATGAGCTTTTTATTCTTACAGAGATGATGTCAGTTTTATAGCATCAACAACATTAGGAGCTTTGGTTCTCCTTTTTGTTACAAGTCTTGACATTTCGATGAGGCTGGACCCCTACACTGCACCAACGGCTAATTAAATCTTCTTAAGACGCCCTGAGAGAAGAGACAAAAGCAGGGATGGAGGGAAAGTGAACAGAAAGAGAGACAGACGAGAAACTTCTGGAACTAAGAGGGCACAAAAGTGTTTTGGTGCCTGGAGAGACTAAGAGTCAAGAAGGCAGAGATATGGGAGGGTGATGGAGAGATGCTGTCTGACTCTTCCGTGTGATGCCCGCAGTCATATCCGTTCTGAGCATGGGAGCGTATCCACACAGCTGCCTCTGATGAAAGAGACGGCAGATGTGGACGCAGCCTGGCCTCTGAACCTCAGGGCGTACAGAGACCCATCATGCTTTGCTGCTACGCCTTAAGTGGGAAATGGAACTCCTTCACTTTAAGAGGTCACAGAAGGACTTGTAGAATACCTGTGACTCGCAGCACACTCACACGTCTTCTGTGTAATATGCCCACCGCAGAGGTGAGTGGGGTAAGATGTGCTACGAAAGTTTTAAGTTGTCCTCTAGGCAAGGACAAAGAGATGTGAAACTAATATGGCTAATTATGATTCAGGATGTCTGCGATCAACTGAAATAAAAATATCGATATCACAAGGCCACAGACATATAACTTCATTGCTGAGTGACAACTGAAGTTGTGGGGTAATTTGTGTCATGTCAAGGATAAGTTAAATCTTTGCATTCCATATAAAACTATTTACATAAATTAATACTTTATACCCGATATCATTACCAAGTCTTTTTACTGGATACCATAACACTGTAAAATATTTAATATGCAGAATATTTAATGTCATGTATAAAATTTACATTGATATTGAATAGCTTACAGCATAAAAATGCAAACAATGGGCACAGTTGGCTAGGTTAAGAGCGTGACACATCTTACCCTTGGCACATTTTTCATGTGATTATACTTTTTGTAAGATTCTCAAATGTGTTTATATACCAAGGAAACAAACACTGACAGGAATTTTCAACATGAAGTGTCAGTTATTAGCAGGGCAGAAACGCTGTTTGATTAGCAGAAGATGTAGATGTTTATCAGGATCTGTCCGTCACTCACCGTATACAAACAGCACGTATTCGGCGTGATTGGTGCCCAGATGATTGGTGGCTTCACAGCGGTACGTGCCGTTATCTGTTTTGTTCAGTGATGTGAAGGTTAGTTCTCGGCCATCAACAACCATGCGCTCCAGGTCTGGAAGTTCTCCTCCAACTTTAGTCCACAGCACAGGGTCTGGACTGAAGAAACACTGATTTTAAGCATCTAAAGAAGCTTAACAAAGCTCTCCTCTAATGAAAGGACAACACTGCCATAAAGCTCCAACAACAGCTTTATCTCTTTATCGTCACTGATCAAGTTTTGAACTATAGTGTTGAAGTCAACATGAAATGACTTTCAAAACTCATTTTAATTTTGCAATGAGAAACTTAAATGTAAGTGAGAACTGGGTGCGTTTTAGACCAGAACAGAACCAGACCTGAATGGCAGTTTGTAGCTGACTGCAGAAACCTGATCCACACCACTTTTGTGGAGCAGCATGTTTGAGTGGGATGTGGTTTCTACAGGTTAAATTCACACTTCATCACTGGACTTTATTCCCAGGAGAAATGAAATATGTTTTAATAAACTAATCAATAAGTCATTGAGAAATCCGATTTGACCCTATTTGGAATACCAACATTTTACAAAAAATATTTTTTAACCTTAATTCTTCTTCAGAATTATTAGCCAAATTATTGGCTTTATATTTTAAGGAAAACTGTGAGGCTCAAGTCGTTTTCTTTTCCAATTTATGCTTATAAATCTGTAGTTGTTTAATCTGAACAGTATCACATGTGAATCAGCGCAGGTGGTTTTAGGTCTCTAGCTGTGGATCTGCCTACAGGGCTGTGTCCTTCCCAAAGCAAACTTAACAAATCAACCAGATGCTAATAAACTGTGGATGCTTACGAAGGGTTTCCTTTAGAAACACATTCCAGTTTGAGGTACTGGCCCTCCTGTGGGATGGTTACAGAGTGTTTGATCTCCACATGAGGAGCGTCTAAGAGACAGACAGACAGAAAGAAAATGTTGTTTTAGACAACAGTATTTAAACAGAGGAATGACACTCACAAGAACCATTCTGTGGGGTACCATTTAAACTTAAATGTTTCACTGTATTTCATTAGTTTAATACGTTTTAGTAGATTAATAATTGTATATTATTACAGTATTTCTTTTAGGAAATTAAGCTATTTAAAAAAATATAATTAGTGTTTGCCTTTGATTTTTGCAGTCAAATGCTTCATATTTGCAGTCAAGCGCTTCATAACGCTTCAGATATTCAGTGTTGTCTAACTACAGCAGGAAGCTGTTTGTGTCATTGTGATTGTATTGTGTAACACAGGAAGTGACATCACAGAGAGAACCCCTACATATGTTCTGACCTTTTCTATGAAGGCATGATTAGCTTGAAAATAAGGATTAAGGTGTACTTTGGCCATATTCAAGGTAAAATATTTTACTTGCTGGTTGATTGGATGGCATAACTGTTTTTCAGAAACGTATGAAGTGGTTCGCATTAAAGGTGCAGTCAGTGATTTCTTTGTTTGGGTGTTGATTTAAATTCTCAACAGCATTTCTCAGCATTTCTCATCTCTTACAGCACCTTTAAGAAAGATGTTTTCTTGAGTGGAGGCTCTGCTGAACTTACAGTGGACCTCCAACACCTCTGTGGTCTGCTGGGGCGTGGCTGTCAGGGCCACATGGTCAACTTTACAGGTGTAGGCCACACCGTCATCATTTCTGTCTACTTGGAATTTCAGGGAACTCTTCACTGTAAACGTCCTGCCGCTGGCATTTACCTCTTTGGCTCCTGGTAAGAGGAAGGTAAGAATGATTCTTACATTCACTGCATAACAATGAAACATCAGATCTGTAGCGCTTTTAAAACAGAAAGATGCAGAACTCTTTTCAAAAACTTGTTTCAATAGAAAAGTAAAAAGTTTAACTGGGTTCAGACTGTCTTGGGTTGCATTCATTATCTCCAGCCACTGACGCATATCATGCTTGTTTGCAACATTCTGCTTCCTGCATCTGAAACTGTATAAAACTTGTGAAAGTGAGACTGTTATAAAGTTGAAAAATAAAGAAAAAAAATATCAAAAATATTGATCTGATTCGTGTTTCCCTGCACTTAACTGACGCGAGCTGTCACTGAAAATAAAGCAGCTTTGTTTATTTTTCTGACAGAGTTATGATGCATTAATTTTATCTCTTTAAAAATGCTATTAAACAAAGTGATGAAGTTTCAACAGTACAGTTTCTAAAGCACAAAGCAAGAAAACCGACAACATTAACACAGAGCCTTCCTGCTCTACAGAGGACCGTTTAACAGATTATAACGAATGAATTAGCACAGGATACAATTTGTCTTGTTGACTGACTTGATTTAGAGTTTGTAGATTTAATAGACATGGAGTTTTTATTTCTTACAAAACATATTGAGGTCAAGCTGAAATCCCACAGTTCTTGCCTATATGAATCATCTTCCAAACTGCTCTCTCTCTTTCTCTCTCTGCTCACAGCATTATTCCTGCCATCTCTGCCAAGCTGTCAATCATTGTTCTCTGGGGGCGTCACCACCCGCTCAGAAGCATCTGACCATGCAGAAGATATCATTTAGAAATGGAACACACACACACACAGAGACACACAGTTCTCACTCCTGGGATGCATCTAAGAGGCTGAAAGTTTTCTTTATTTATTCTTTACGGATGTACAGCAAACAAACAAACAGAGAGACTGTTAGTCTGTTCATAAGAGCATTTAGATGAATCACACTCTCTGTGGCTGTAAACAGAGCGAGAAAAGCTTCAGTTGAGAACAGAAAAACACTCTCAGTAATTAGATGTGGAAGTGAGAAGATTGTTCCACCTCATGGATGGAGCTTATAAAGATTCCCAGCATGCTTTAAAAGTTTATTTTTCCATAAACGTCATATTAAACTCACAAAACACTTGGTACTTAAACTCAATGGCAAGTGGTGGTCTTCTAAAATAAGAGATTTTAGTTTACTGTAAAGTCAGCCAATTATTAAATAAATAAATAAATCATGTCATCATGAATCAATGAGGCATTTAACAGATGGGACACACTGCAACTGTACTAAAGACTGCCAGCGTGAAAATGACAAAAATATTTGATCATATTACTAATGTCATCTGATTTCTACCTAAATCAATTATACCCATTCACCTATATCATCTGTTTATGAATCATTTCATTCATTCATGCATCCATTAGGAAAAAAATCAGCATAATGAAGATTTATCAGCACCGTCTACATCTCATCTCCTGCATGTTTTACATGAATATTTATGAAGGCAAACCAGTAATAGATACATGCACACACGACCACATGCACCAGATCACAAATGCTACATTCTAAAGCATTAAAACTTGCATGCCAGCACGTGTAATTGCACACAGAATTTAACGTGGCACAATTTAGCACATAATAGCTTATTTCGGTTTAAGCACCACAAGTTTTGTATGTTACAAAACTGGAACGTTTTCCTGGAGCTTGTTGAAAATTGTGAGCCCACAGAGTGGTAGAGTAGGGAAGAACCAAACATGGAGAGAGATTAGCATTTCATTTCAGCGTGAGTGGTTCTGAATTCAAATGCTGTTTTCCACCTGAAAGAAAAGTATTTAGAACAACAGAAGGCATGAAGGTGTGGAGCTTATCTCCATCTCCACCAACCCATTTCACAAGCCTGTTAGACAGAATGAGAGAGATGTGAAGAATAAAAACAGAATGATGGAGAGAGAAGTGTTCTTTATCCGATCACCACAACTGCTCTGTGGCTAAACACAGTGGTCATTTCATATGGCTGGATGGATGGATGTTTACGTGTGTATCTGACTGAAGCTGGCTGTTGGCTGTGCCTTTACAAGCTAAAAGCTCAAATTCTAGGCAGCGGTTTCAGTTTATGTTTATGTGCCATAATCTCCTGCCCGTGGTGAGACGCTCAGAGATTCTCCACATGTAAGTGAAGCTGGCAGAGAGTGACTGAACGCACCGAATCTCATTGATCTCATGCTAATCCTAATATCCCAGAGACACGAGAACCGATAATGACAATATTATTTCAACAAATGCCTCCCAATCCCCTCTTAAATTGCTATAAATATCAGTTCCTCTCATTGCACAGCCCTCTCACGTCTCTAATATTCCTTATAACTGGCCAGTGTGGGTTTCAGTGTAGAATCTTCCTTCTGGTGCTGCAGTTTTATCTCTCTAATCCACGCAAACAGTCTTTCCCCTGACAGTTTTCTCACTAGGGTCAAATACAGCAGGCTGAGATGGGATTTGTTGATGCAATTGTCTGAGCCTGGTTGGAATGAATGATTTTGTACAGAGACGTGCACATAGACACACATCAATCAGACACAGACTGTCTGATGGCTGACAGTGTGATTGTTATCGACTGTGCAACTGCACAAACTCTATCAGTGTCATTACTATGAGATTCACAAAAACACAAAAGCTTCACCCCTCCACAGTAACCTATTTAAATCCCCACCCAATAATCTGTCAGATTCCCAGCCTATATTAACCTGTCAGTAGCCCCACCCCCCACCGTAATCTATTAGAAACCCCACCCGATAATCTGTCAGAAAACCAACACCTTTATGCTTAGTAGCCACACACACAGTAATCTGTCACAAACCCTGGTACCTTCATCTGTTAGTAGCTCTGTTTAGTAATCTGGGATTGTTTGTTCTGAATTGCATTACATTATTGGATCAATTCATTGTTAGTAATATGTGTTCTGACAGTCATACATTATGACTGTCATGTTGATCCCGTACATACAGTACAATCAGGGCAGACTCCATAGTTTGAATGACCTCTCTCTCTTCACATGTTAGAGATTAGCTGGTGTGCTGCTGTGAAGCTCGACTCTGCTTCTCAGCCCCTGCAGTCAGGATGAAAGAAGAAGGTTAAACAGTGTTGATCGCTGTGTGTTCAGCCTCAGCCAGTCTCATGAGCAGTGCTGAAGACCTTTTCTCTCTCTCAACACACAAACAACCATGTGCACATACATACACTAATTTCTTGACGCTTTTGTAGTATTTTTAATCTTCCCTTACATTTAATTAAAAATGTCTGGGATTCAAAGCAGGTTATAATTTTGTTCTCATTTCCCACCCTCGCTTACACCCTTTAATGCACCTTTTAACACGTTCTGTTTCTACCATATACATGGACAATAAAAAGATGTCAACATAACACGGTGCCTTACTCTGCCATTTTGCATTCAGCAAGAAAGAATGAGAGTTTTCAGACAATCCCTGGGGCACAAAGAAAAGCAGTAGGACAATCACTGTCTTTCTTTCATTGGCTTTGGATTTGCACCCTTATCATTCCAATGAGAGATATTTCCACTCTGAAACCACACCGCACAGATGACATGAATATTACAAAGTCCTCAAAAAGCACATTTATATCATAATGTGTATGTGTAAACTCAAGACTGAAGAAGGGCTGTGTCAGAGTGTTTTGGGACGGAGGCAGAAGGAAAATGTCATTTTGATGTTATGTTTTATTCATGCCGCTGCCGAGACGCAGGAGACAGACATTTGAGAATTTTTAATGACTATTGATTGATCACCCTCAATGTGATGTAACCAAAACACATTTTACCTGAATAATAAGAATAGTAGACTATTGCTAGACCACCATTTAAGGTAAATGCTACTGTATTTATAGACCATGTTAACTCCATTATAGAAAAGGTCAGATTTCCATGTTTCTATGAGAACATTCACAAATTATAAACAACTTCATAGACCATCAGGCTGTGCATAAACTTCCAGGCACATAAATACCACAAAATTATGAAATTCAACTAAAGATCACTAAAACTGTTATGCTAAAAAAGATCCAATCAATACATAATAAAAATCAACATTTTCACGAGTGGTCGTAGGATTTTGGGACACCACTGCACATCCACGTTTTATGCAGGGGAGGTGGCTGTCAAGACTGAGGTCTTTGTAATATCTGCAGATTAGTTTAACACGCAAAAAACAAATGCACACTTTTTCCGCAATGATGAGAAAAAGAGTCACAAGAGGGAGAGGGAGAGAGAGAGAGAGAGAAGAGGCATGTGATCTGTGTGAGATGAAGAAATTGGATTCCATTAAAGCTGTCAATTTCTCACACACACACACACACACACACACACACAGGCTCTGCATACTCAAGGGGTGACAGTGTGAGATGTTCTGCTTCCGGGAGACCAGTGTAAATTTAATACCAGACTGAATGTCGCTACAGCCCCAAAGATCCCACAATAATGCCACTGCTATTCCCAGTCCAGAATTCCAAAATAAGTGTGTTTATCACAGTTCAACCTCACACCCGCTGAAGAGGAGAGAAAACATCGACAACAACAGCTGCTGTCACTCGTAAACACGCCAACGCGAGCACCGCGAAAACGAACAGGGACAGATACAGCCACTACAGGAAAACAGCCGACCAATCAGAGAGAGCGGGGCTAGAAAAGCAATATCCTTCAGTTTACTCACACCAGTCTGCCACGAAGACAAGACAAAGAAATCGAGACCAGCAGACAAAACAAACAGAGCTAGACTGACTGACATTACTGAATTCCTGCCTCCCTTTTATCTTTTATGTTTTATTATATGATAAACACCCTCTGTGTTTATGTGTGTTTCATCCATTTGTGCTCCACCTTCTTCATGTATCCCTGAAAAATGTTATTGTCTTATTGGATTCATCCATCACTGCAAATACTCATGATGAAAACATCTAAGACTGACACTTCGCAATTAACTGAGAGCCTGTAAACATCACACTTTGAGACTGTGGATCGGCAGGACTCTTCAGTAAACCTCTCCTGAGCTCACAGCACAGGCTACATTATATCAATATATTTACCTCATGCTAGTTTATGCTTGTATGTTCCCTGTTAGCTGGGTATGTGTGGAAAGCAAATAATAACTTGTGCAAAAATTATACAATTTTAAAATGCATAAAAAAACAGACCTACAGTTTAGGGTGGAGCAAAAATGTCTTTTGTAAATGGATAAATTAAAACAATATATATAAAAACAGAAAATATAGCTGAATATATAGTATGGTCTTGTTTTCGTTTAGCATTTATAAACAAAATGTAGTAAATAGTATAATGTCATTAGAGTTGATGCTTGTTTGGTGCTTTTTCAAAAGTACTAAGAATCGCTAATGAATTCATTAATGATCAGAATTGTTAATTAGAATCTGAACTGGAAGTGGAGTCATTAAATTCCTAGAAGATTCAATTCGTAAGATCATTAAATTCTTTACGATTCCGCCCTAATCAGGTGCGTTTTGTAGCCAGAATACACACACATTAACTAGCATGAGACCACACTTTTTGTGTAATTAAAAGAAAATGAACTGAATTCTAAACTACTCTACTTCAGAAAGTTAAAACACAGAAACTTTCCTCACATTTACAAAGATTAAATGCACATTGTCTTGTACACAAAACTGTTGATTGTTTTCAAGCTTTAAATAATCAATGTTAATTAAAAGATACATCTAAACGAACCCGAGACGAATATGAAGACGGTATCGGTAATCTGCCACTACGCCGAACCGAAGTCGCACAAAAGCAGATCATGTATCAGTTTCTTAAAATAACCCTTAACACAGCAGCTTACATTTCCCTCATTCAGATCTGAAACCCTGCAGATCCCTTAATGAAATCAAATAAGCCCCGCTCACACGCTCTGGGGGACTGACCGCAGACATCCGATAAGAAGTCTAATCAGTATCCGGTTCGCAGTCAGAATTATGAGAACCCTTGACAAGATGTTGATAAGAGGCTAAACTTTCCAGCGCAGACTTCAGGTGCAGCGCTTATTTCGTTTGGTCAAAGATTAAAGCTCTGATTTGATGGATTTTGCTGAATGCTGAGTTATGAAAAGCCTTCAAAAAATATCCACTTCCACTGAAAATCCACTTCTGAAGAGTTGTAGACTTCTACTTTAAAGCATTACTATTAGCAAGTTTGGAGTGTCGTGGGATGTAACGTTTTATGTTCTTGATTTTACGTTCTCCATTGTTGCTAATTCGTAACGTTAAAGGGCTAGGTGACCAAAAAATAAAAAATTGTCATGTTCTTACAATCAAGTCTAAAAAATTTATGACTTTCTTTCATTTAAACACAAATGGAGATTCATTTAAACATTTTAAAGCATGACCTGGCTGCTCTTTGTGATACAACTGAAGTAAATGGGAACTGGGGCTTTCAGGCGGCATCAAATGTCATTGGCCATTGCGTGTCCAAACACCAGTGATGTCACAGCTGCTCTTGATGTGTCATATAGTTTAATAAAGCAAACAGAGGATCAAGCTACTTCTCTAAACAGTGAAAGACATGAAAAACGGTTTAGCTCTACTTATCCTCTGGGGTTTGTTCCTCACTGTGGAAATTTCTCCCCAAGCTTCCATCCACCTGACACACATTAATCAGTCAGCGTGGGAACTGCAGTCTTATCACTAATTAGAACATGCAGTATTTTTAGCAGCGCGGCGGCGCATGCGTGTGACAAAGGCTCTTAAAGCCATTTGCATCACACCCAAGGCAGCGAGAGAGAAACGTCTACTTAGAGAAATTTCTGCTGCTGTCAGGCTTGAATTTTACTAACTTTCCTCCTGCGTCTTCCTGAGAGAAAAATCATTTATATGCTGATGGATTTTCACATCCATCCACAGTTTAAAATATGTACTCAGAGGCAGACGAAGCTCTGTTGTGTGACATCATACAAGAGCTGGTGCGAGTTCAGTGGTATTAGTGTTTTTGACCTCCTCTTCTCACCTTTGATTTCCTTCTCGTTCCTGAACCATCGGACATCAGCTGCAGGTTTACTGCCAGACGTCACGCAGGTCAGAGTGATGAAATCTCCCTCCATCGCAGGTTTGGTGAGACCATTGATCTTGGGTTTCTTAGGCACACCTACAAAGAGAGAGAGATTGTCACCTAATACTTTATACTTATCTAATAATTTAACCTAATAAAGACTTCAATCTGTAATCATAAAACAGATGATGTGTGATCTGTACATAAGGGGATTTCTATATTAAATTAGCAAGATGTGATGTTGCCTGGCATAAACAAGTAAACTCTGCTTCGTTAAACAGTCTTAAAATACAGCATATCTACCGCAGTGTAAACTTACAGCAAAACCTCTTTAAATTAAACCTTTCTAGCATCACACGGTATAAATCCATCATACTGCCCAGCTTTAACAGAAGCAGCAGGTGAATGAGAGTTTAATAGAAACAGATTAGAGATCTTATATTTATCGTCTGCGATTACATATTTCAGTCGTTTTACTTTGCCTGGGGTTTAGTCGTTCATTGAGGTTAATTTGAATAGAGGCCCTTTACACATAGTGGTTATTTCATCAAATTATTGCAGAGTTTAAAAGTAATAGTGTATCTTAAAATAAAATAGAGGTTATAACATATGAAATATTCATATGGCTTAAATATTTCTTCACTTTACTTATGATTTATCTAACTTTTTCAGACCTTCAAAAATGGTTTCTCATCCTGGCTCTCCAGACACTGAACCTCAAACATTTGTGATGATCTCACATTTTTGTCTTCCACGTACAAAACCAATCAGCATTTCAATCCACTGAAATATGTTGAGAGCACAGGAAATTCTGTGGCCTGCAAATACATTACTGTGTCATGAGCTTCCCTTTCTGAAGTGGACCTGGACAAAGAAAAATCAATCGGGAACATTAGGCAGGAAAATGTGATATAGGGTTGGTTTTGATTGAAGATGAGATCAGACGTTTGGCATTCAGTTCACAGGCCGTATTGCTGCCCTGAGTATGAGGCCTTAATCACATTCTAAGAAATCACTAAGAAATAAATCAACGCAAAAATACATCAGTCATTCCAGAGCAGTGTAACCTATAACCCCCACTGGATATGGTGCAGCTTTATTAGATTATCCTAATACAATATTTCTGTATCTTCTGTGTGAGTTTGTTCATTATTAGCACAACAATTTATTTTAAAACACTAAAGTTGAAAATTCCCTTAACAGAAAAATGTGTTTTGCTAACGACCGCATTCGCAGCTTAAATAGTGATGTTTTGTATTTATTTGGGTTAAGAAATCATGATTGTTTTCAGCAGTAACACACCTCATTTTATGCAAATTAGGTTAGTTACAGATTGCGCATTGTTCACGCACTGTGCTATTTATTTGGCACAATTAGCATAAGCACTGCCTGTGGAACATGAATTTCGTTCAAAAGAAATGATTGTGTACATTTTCTATTGATCACAGCAAGTCGTTAACAATATTCTTAATATCAGAAACAATATATGTAATTAGTAAATAAGCTTTATTTATATGCAACCTATTTTTTGCATATTTTTCGTAGATAATTACAGCATGCAAATTAATTACATCAATTCACGTACAGGCTCCTAATGAATGCAGAAATACGGCATTAAGCAACATTTGTGGGCCGTCACTGATGACATTATGTCTGGGACTTGATACAAAGTCTGTTTGACTTTTGATTAACAAAAGCAGAAGCTGATAGAGACAGAACTAATTAAACTTCTTTCTGTGACTGTTCTGTGATCATCTGCATCTTTGTAGAAGTCGACCTGGTGAATCCATTTAATTAAATTCGGATCCCGGCCAAAGTTAGATTTGCGACGCCCCCATCGCATTCTGAGGCACAATTCTATTTATCTATCAGGAAAGGCTAATTTTGCCATTTTCTTTCAAGTTGTTAATGGTTCCGTGTAACTCCTTAAAAAAAAAATCTCAAAAACCTCTAAGAAAGAATGATGGTAAAATCCTCCCCACACACAGAGCTGTGAACTGAACTTGTACCTAGGACAGTGAGGAAGGCCTTGGCTGTTTTGACAGGCATGGTGAAGAGAGAGCAGGTGTACAGCCCCTCGTCTGCCAGCGTGACCTCGCTGATGCTGATCGTCAACTCCTGCGATGTGGCTCGGACCAGCTCGATCCGGTTATCCCTCAGTGCTGTGGGAACAAACAATCAAGAGCACGGATTAATTATGACACCTTCATGAGCATTTATGCATGGAGGGTGTGACATTTCCAAAATTCCCAAAGCGACCAATTGATCTTATCGTTACTTAAGATGAAGATCAACTTCATTCCCACCGAACTTTTTTTGGATAGATTTCAGTCAGAGGTCAAATGAAATATGGATCAGCCAGAATTCAAATTAACATTACATCAGTCAATGGAGTATTCGAAATAAGCGTTCATCGATTTAAAAAAAATCATGCCTGATCTCTTTTTCTCTCACACCTCAAACTAAAATAAAAAGAATGATCGACCGTTCTGAATTTATAACACTTGTGGGATCTTTGCCTGCTCTGGTAAGAATGAAAGTAAAGTTCAGACTGATTATGATTCTAACCCATGTGGAAAAACCTCATAGGATACGATTTTAGTCACGACACCTTTTAGTTACTGTCATAACACAGAACTACTGCAAAGGTCAAAGGTTACCGTTCAAGACAGGCATAATTCCTGAAGCATCTTTAACGTATTTTAATGCTAATGACCATGTCGTAAGATAATTCACCAAGCGGCTTGGTTTAATCAACGGTGAGACAAGGTCACTTATCCTAACATTCTGCTTTCCATAAAAATCCCACATCACACATTTTTAGCCTCATTGACATAGCGTAACAACCCGCCGGGATATTTGCAGGTGCACTTTATGGATTTTCTCCCAGGAAGATCATGTCCTCATGGTCAATCATTGCTGTGACCTCATGTGACTCTGTTAATAAAAAAGTTGGTCAATGCCTCGGCTATTAGCTTTGTCAAACTACCTGGAAACTTTAGATTGACTGTGTCGAGGAACTTTGTAAAAATTGTTTTTGAACTTTTGTAAATTGCAAAATTGTAGCTTCCCAAGCAACAAGGTTGCGCATAATTGACAGTAGTTAAACTACAGTAGTTATGACAGAATTATATAGCAACCAAATTATGAAGCGAAATTTTTTTGTTTAGGTAAATTTATTTATGTCTGCCTTATATTAAAATATGTTTTACGCTCATACTTTGTGTTTGAGTGACTACATCAATTTTTTGTGACATCACAGGTAGGATAGTCATACAAGCTCTTACTGGAAAACGCAGATTGGTTATTTTCCTTGCGTTCTGAATTCGTGCCAACGCATCTTTCTGAACATGACCAGCTAATAGTTTATATTAAATCAATTTCCCACAGGGCACTGGAGATGTGGCTATTATTGCTGTGGTAAATGACGTTAACATCGCTTAATGGTGATTTGTATTCTCTGTGCATTAAGCGCCGCAGCGCAACACTGCGAACATCTCCCCGGCCGAACACGCCTGCCAAACGGCCGAGCTGTGACGCTGTTACACGCTCTGTACAGGCAGACACCTGACCTCAGACGCACCCGGCACGCGTCACATCGAGCCACTGCAGCCAGACACGACAGCAGGTGCGCCGGCTGATGCTCATGAGGTTGAGTCGTGCTGGCAGGGAAATTTATTGCACCATTGGCTATAGTGATGGGGTGTCACGGTGGGATTTGGGTGTCATTCAAAGAGCAGGCTTTGTTAGAGCTTTTGCGAGATTGCCTTGAGAAGACAAGCCAAACACTGCGCCTCAGGTCATAAAATCTGACAGTACATCGCCCATCAGGATCTGGAGATATTCCGTCTGTATCTCTGCTGTTTTGAGCTGCTGTTTCCCCAGAGATGGAGGATTCAGTTCATTAGGGAGCGCAATATGACAGTGTGACTTCTAAGAGTTTGCTTTTTAAAATCCACTTTCATATATTGGAGATATATGAAAAATATGGCGAAAAATATGGCGAATTGATTTCTGTCTAAACGAGGCTTAAATAACGTGTTCGTAAGTATGTTAGCACTGTGATACTGAGTTAACGGTGCCTGTCCTCCATACAGGGCATGCTTAGTTAACCACGTACCCAGCTTACAGCTAATGTCCTCAGAACATTGACTAACGTCCTCTTAAAGTTCTCTCAAACTTAATAAAAACGTCCCTACATTGTAAACTGAATTAAAAAGTTTGAATACCATGCTTACAACCAAACAATAATGTTAAAACAACATCTACAAAAACTGGATGCTTTGAACGTTTTTTTTACATTTTGAACAGTTTTAATGTTTTTGTTACTTAATGGAAACGTTAGGGAAACACTTTACAACCTAAAATTGTTAGCTGGGTAGCAGTGTTTTCCAAACATAAGAACAAAGTGAATTGTAAAACTCTGAAAAGAGCCAATCGATGCAGAGAAGAGATGGATACTGTACTCTCTGTATGGTAGTGCGGGATTAAGCTGTAAATAAATTATATTTGCTATTAGGTACGTTGCCATGGTGTTCATTCTCCTCACCTGCGTTAAGCTGTGGATTAAATCTTACACAGTGGATCAATCTTGTCATGTCTCTATCACATAAATTATATGTGACAGAATATTGAAACATCTTCATTTCTTGTATCTACTGTATGTACTGTAAACTTTATCTTCTGTACATATTGGATTTAAAATATTTTGAAGAGCTTTCTTTGTCCTCGCCTTCAAATAGAACTAAAATGGAAAAAATTAGTATGATATTATTAAGATGTCAAAAGTCAAAACATAGCTGCATTCATTTTTTTAAAACAGAGACCCTTTGACATCACATGTTAACTTTAAAGTCAGCATAGGACAAAAACAAAATAGGCTGCAAATTCTGTTTTGTAGCGTGTTTTAAGACAAAGATGATGTTTAATGAGAAAAAAAAAATTAGGAAAACACAGCATTTGTTTTGTTTGGAATAACAACAGCACTGAGAGTCCTATAATTTGCATTAAAAAATGTAAAGGGCCAATATAAATTTATACTGATTCTATCCAATCACAGCTCTTGATCTCCTGCCTTTAATCCAATGGATGGACAGCATTCTGGTTCCATATTCTTTTCTGTTACATAGACATAAATTGGATGCTGCAAAAATGGAATGCAGGGAAAGTCTTTCCTCCAAGTATAAAAATGCCCAAACTAACTTTCCAGAACTATATTTGCCTTGGGGACTGAGAGAGAGATTTCCCAGCAGTATGAAGCTGGGCCTTGTGTATAAGCTGTGTTCAGCCAGAGTTAATGAGGAGCTGTCGATAACTGTGTCTGCTGCACAGCCATACAACAGTGTCAGAAAGTCAGTGAGAAAAGGAAAGGAAGTCTTTATTGCCTTGACGTTATGGTAATGAAAAAAATCTATATTACATAAACCTGTGTGTGATACACTTGAAACTCTATAGGGTCAGTATGATAAGAGCCATACTGTCTGTAAGCTGACGGTTACAAAAAGAGAAGCGAAGGAGAAAAGAAAGTATATCTCCTTGTCTTTTGTCCTTCATGAATTGACGTGAAACAGGTGGGGCTGCTATAAAACGGCCCTTTAATTTGTTAAATTTATCTTTCTCAGTCTTTCTGGAGAACAGGGCCAACTGTTTTACAGCCCGGGGGGAGCGCAGAGCTTATCTGCTATGCAGAGAGATTTATAACATGACAATGTTGCTTATGGCAAATAAACAAAATGAATACAAAAAAAACAATCACAGTTGCCTAAATAACGCAAGAAGATCCAGTTTTTCCAAGTTTCCAAACTTTCCAACTCTATTCAAGCACAGCAAATTTTAAATGCATCAAAGGTTTAACTAATAGATTTCTGAGCAGGATTCTATGCAGAGAGCTGCAGTAAAGTGAGATTTATACAGCTGAATAATATATACGCTTTCCGCTTGAGCTCTAGCCTGGCCTACCTCTCACTGGTCATCCATAACTCAAATTTCACTGGTCCAGTTGTGAGAAACATACCATGAAATATTTCAATAAATCTGGATTGACTCGCAGAGGGGAGAAAGTCGTGAAGGCACAAAACAGCCGAACTTCTATCTCCAAATGCATCTAAGAGTAAAACCCCCTCGCCTGAGAGTGAAGGAACTTAACACTGCAAATTCTTCAAGGAAGCGTTCTTCAAATGTCATTCTTCAAAAACAGTGTAAACATTGAGTCAAGCTGAGTTTGTTGAACTGTCAAGTGTGCAAGAGAAGACAGAAAACAAACAAGGTAATTTTGTGAGTTCAGTTTGGAACTCACAAAATCTCCAAGAAACTCAGAAAGAGTTTCTTGGAGAAAAAGTCTGGTTGTGTGGGTCTCTTTAGACTTCTTCTGAGTTGGATCAGATCCCTCATGAAGCTCCTGGTCTTCCTTTAGAATTTTTGTGTGTCAGCACACAAACCAGACCAGATCTTTAATCAACCGGCTACAATACCAACTCCACTAGGTAACACCACACACAACAGTTGTAAGTGTTACTGTTTAGTAACACTCTGAGATACTGACTAGTAAAGTGGCAATCTATAACTTTTGACTCTCTGTTGCCATCTCTGTCTGAAACATAAAATTGAAGGTTACTTGTGAAGTTATTTTCTTAACATGGGTGAAAGTTTAAATTTTAAACAACTGATGTAAGAACAAGCTGCAAACGCTGCACCATCTTGAATACCTAAACATGTGATATAATAGCTGGACCTTCTTTCTGTTTACAGACGTACATTTCCCATGAAATCAAATCCGACAGCTCAAATTATACCTCAATATTATAAACGTACCATTGTGAATCAGGGTAGAGTAAGGAGATTGTGTTGAACACTGACCTGTGTTCAAATTCTTAAAATAGGTGAGCAGTAATTTATACATATTTGCATTAAAACATTATATGTTTCGTAAGTTCACAAAGGTTAATTATTTAATGAATTTGCTACATGTCTTAAAGACCAGCTTTTACAGAGACAACAGTGGTGGAGAACTTTTAAAACTGAAAACAGGCCATGTTTGGGAAAACAGCATTTTCATCTGCCCATGCATGTAGAAAACTCAGAAATGACATGCCACTCAAAGAGACCACACTTATAGAAACAGAAGCAATTGTTTCTCAAAAACAACAACGCAGTATGAATACACAGCAGAAAGAGGCCGGGAGAGAGAAAGAGCTTGAGAGAGAGAGAAGCTGAATCACTCAGAATTCATGGATGTTCAACCTGCCCATGAAAGGCAAGAATCTGTGTAAACAACTCACATTGATAGCACACATCTCTCCTACACACAACAAGTATTAAACATGCACTATAATGGCTAATATCTCATTTGATTTCAATACATTTTTCATACACCTGTTTAACCCGTAGAAAATATATAGAATATATATACAGAATATATAAAAACATTCAGCTGATAATAAAATCAACTGTAATAAAAAAGCATGAACGCAACACACATACACAGCCTGTCTGCTGTTTACCGTTTTTTATTACTTAAGGAGAGTAAAGATTTGATGTATTGGGTTATGTGGTACACAAATGATAAGAAACTGTGTCTGGGTTACAGATAATTATTTAAACATGTCTGAGGTGTCGCTATTGCAGTCGGTGTGTTTTATCAGAGTGACGTGACCGTCATTGTGCACTTAAAAATACTATATTTTTTAATAAACATGGTAGCATTACTATAAAACAGAAAGTATACTGCAGAAAAACACAGAAAGAATAGCATGCGAGAAAGGAAAAAGAAAAAACGAAACAAAAAGCAGCCAACACAAAAAAAAAATCTACAAAACCAGCTTGTTTAACTCTCATGAGGATGTGGCAACTGTGCATCTGTAATTATTTGCATAATCCATATTTTATGCACATAAGTCTTTGATAAAAACTGTATTTTCGTCATCCAACACAACTTTTCAGCCAGGGTTGCCATGGCCACAGGTCGACATCACAGTCCTGAGCAGAGAGCTTTATGGGTAATTAGTCAGACAGGTAGAGTACAGAAGTCGGAAGTCTGTCTGCTCGGGGATTCAGCTCTTGTGATGTGTGACCCCTGACAGAGAGGGAAAGGCAAACACTGTTCTGCTCTTTCATTTTTCCCCTCTGTTTTCCTCACCTCTCACACGCAGCTTTGAAGGTCAGTCATGCTCAGATGACCCAGAAAACAGACTCATTCATCAGGTCAGTGTTACACGGGCCACAGCAGCTCAGACTGTAATAGCCTGTAATCCTCTTTTTCTGTATTCAAACTAGCACAGCTGAATACACCAGTAAAATACAGAATCCCTGAAACAGATTCAATAAACAAATTTGGGAAACTACAAATATAATGTACTGTGCTGAAGAACATGGGTCTTAATTAGGCATTTTGGATATGACATACAGTGTATTTACTGTACTAAATAAAACTTAAATTTCACGATCTGCTCGTTCATGGACCAAACCTCGACAATATTCCCAGCTCATGGCGAAGACACCACAGCCACTTTCAGTGGTCACTTATTTTCTGTAAAACTACACGCCTGTAAACGGCTGTTTCTATCCTCACTTACAAATCAACCAACAGAGCTCAACGTATCACTGATTTAATGAGGAATCATCAGCAAATGAGCGCGATGCTAAAAAATGGTCGCCCACCTCTCCTGCCGACCAGCTTGTTTACCCGTGCTTGTTTACAGGCGAGAGGCGCACACATTAAATTTAGATGGCCATGTTTCTGGAGAAAATAGCACAAATGATTCAATGCTGCTACCGCGGTTGAACAAATGCTCCCACTAACCTTTGCAATTATTTTTTCAATATCGTGCTCTGTTGAGCATTTTTAATGAACGCATGACAAAAGCAATTAGGTGTATGATGGCATTTTCCTTTTAAAGGAACTAATTAAAGCTCGACTGTTGATGGTAACCTGCCCTGAAATAGGTGAATGACAGATGCTAACACAGACAACCACACATTAAACTGATTACAGGAAAACAATAAAAATACAATTCCTTAAAAACAGGGACCAGAGAGGAGAAAAGCACATCAATCTTCTGCTGTGTTCAACATTTTACCTCTAAAATTACATTTCGGTGTATAAAATAATCGTGAAATGCAATTTAAACTGAAAAATGGAGTGTAATGTGAGAGGAGATTGGCTCATTTCTGTGGCCAATCACACGCTGCTGTATTTTACAAACAAAGGTGTGGCTATTAGCTACGAGTATTTGATTTCACCAATCAAATACTCGTTCCCGTCGGTATGGGGGTGAAAATATCCCAAAGATGGGAAACGGTTTTCATGAATTTCATTATATAAAGTCCAATGACTAAGACAACGATGTAACAGCAGTGTAATCTGTGGCATCTGTAAAGTGATGTGTTTGCTTTGATTTTAAAAATGAGAAAGCATAGCGCTCATTAGAATTTGGCATCATGAACATTCCCAAGCTTCTAATTGATGGAATAAAAACAGAATCGTACCTTTGGGGTGGATTCATTTGAAATTCAGACAACCTTTGTGTGGGAACAGAAGCACCTCAGAGAACAACATCAAAAATAATTTTCTTCCGAGCAAGAATTTTAAACGCAAAACCTTCCGATATCAAACATTCAAAATGGAAGCAAATTTTCAAACAGCCTGTAATAAACTGCTGTAGTGTCACTGCAAATGGCTCTTTGGGCTGCTCATAAAAATGTTTTTTTCAAAGCAACCTCTATTAGACACACAGACTGCAGGAAGAGCTAAGCTAGAATCAATAGTCTCACGACAGAGAGCGATTCAATAACATTAGCACACGACTGGGACATTTTTATTTGACAGAATCATTTATACCAAACACAGGGTTATAATCATTTTAAAAAGTTCTAAGTTTAGTTTCATTTTTTTGTTTTAACATCAGATCTCTTCTGTTGTACCTTCTTCATCTGTCACAGAATGCGACTTTGAGGACTGTAAAACGACGACCTCAGAGGCCTTTTGGGGTCCTACAAGTGACCGGAGTCCAACTTCACAGTGTAACTAAACAAAGTTAAAGATGATTTTCATACTCTGTTATCATGTCACCTGCCTCCTGAAACATACACACACTCTGAAAACATTATACATTCCATCACCTGGCTACAGTTCCCATTTCCCACACTATAACATCTGGATGTCACAAAAGTGTGTATCTCATTTTCTCTCTCTCGCTGCTGGGATAATGGAAAAGACCGTAAAACTTTTCATTATCTTCCTCTGTGTCAGACACAGCACTCAAACACAAACACACAATCTTCTGGTCTCGCCCGTAACATTGGTATTTGAAATTCAGGTAATACACAGAAAAAGATTCTTTTTGGAGTTTTTTCCTCTGAGAGGATATGGAAGAAAAGATCCAGTGTCTCGTTTTTCATTTTTGGTTTGGAAACCCTCGACTCAATATTTGCATGTGCACAAATTAAAAAGTTTTTCTATTTTTACTCATCCTCGTGTACTTCTGAACCTGGATTACATTCTTCTGAGGAACACAAAATGAGAAGTTTGCAGTACTTGTTGCTTATTTGACGGAGTTCAAAAACTGAAGTTGAAAAAGAATGCAAAAGCACCGTGTGTGACAACAAATTGGTCATTATGTGACATTTCAAAAGCTTTGTGTAAGACAAACAAACACAATGTAAGCAAAAATGTGAGTAAAGTCATATTCTTTACACTGAGACCAGATTACAAAGAGTGCAGAGTACAATTCTTAAAAACCTCTTTTTATGTTTAGAGTAAGAAATGACAGAATCTTCATTTTTGGGTGTACTGTCTCTTTAAGTTGTTGTGAGAAACAAAGTTTGAAGTCTGAAGAAAAAATAGTTTTTTTAACTCCTTATTTTAGAGTTGTAAGCCAGTTGCTGTAAGAACAGATGTGATGCCCCACTGACACTGGTTCTTTATCCCACAACTGTGAAGTGCTGTGAAGATTGTGTCTGACTATGCTGGTACACCATCCAGAATAATCCATTCCTAAATGAAGATGACCAGGTTTTAATTCAACTCAAAACTGCTATGGCAGGACTCAGGCAGAGAGCTGTAGCTCATTTCAAACAGCGAACCACCACCACCATAATAAAACTACCTTGCATAAATTCCCAGAACTGTTCATTCAGGCAGTTATGGGCGGGGATGATTTATAAGCAGTCACATTAAACTAATACAATGGAAGCTGGGTTATTATGTGGTTATGCAGAGCACACAGATGTCTGTGTGTTCTCTGGATAAACAGAGTGTGGAGGATGGTTCCACTTTCTTTAAAATAGTACAGCAGTCATACAACAGTCATATATACTATATACAGAGAGAGAGAGATAGCGAGAGAGAAAAGAGAGAGAGAGAGAGAGAGAGAGAGTAAAGCGCTTAAAAAAACATACAAAAATATTAAATAATTGTTTTAGAAAGTTTTAATAAATTGTTAAAAAGTAAATTGTTTTAATCATTACATTGTATGAAATATATACCACGTATAAGAAAATCTGACAACTTGCTCCAACCTGAAATTTATGAAAAATGTACTTGTCCTGAGAACACAGCTGAACCTTCATTATACAGTGTTATAGACCCTTGCCTGAATATATGCCAGTAATATATGATACTGGAATTTTACTTTCTACCTCAGAATGCATAAAATGCATAGAAACATTTCTTCTTTTATTTGAAAAGTACTAAATCAGTGGTTTTATGGTGTCATTAAAACAAAGCAAAATATGAGAGAACTTTAAATTCACAGGCCTCTGACTGACTTAGAGGAAATAAATCATTTTTACTGCTCACTGAAATGACAAAGAACTTTTGGTCTTGAGATCAGAGTAAATAAACTCCACACAACAGAAAAGCAAAGAGAATGGCTAAATGGCTTTGTCTGGGGGATGTTAAGAGGCATTTTCTGCATGCTTCATCTCTTTTGCTAAGCAGTTTCTTGGTAAACTCTGCAGTTTACCAAGAAGAGGTAATGGGCTAATTATAAATGTAAGTAGCAACATCAGTCCTGGCAAATGGTGACACAGACTGTTTGCACCGTAGCCAAAGAGTTTTTCCTCCTGTTCCATTCCTGCTTAAACTATGAGGAAAATAACTGGATAACCTCCCTCTTAGGGACAGTGAGGCCCCAGGGGCCTACGTCTGTCAGTGACCCCCAAATCCTCTAACAGACAAACAAAGCTGAACACCAGAAGTCCGGGGCCCCTCAGTGCATATAGTGCAAGCTGACTGTTACAGTTTTTAGTTTATTACCCTATGAAAAAAACTTTCCCTTTTAAACTGCCCCTAAAGTAATCATTTAAGTAGCACAAGGGGTCTGCTACTAGGGACGGCTCTAAAGACGGAAGCTCAGGGGCCTCTTGAGACCATGATTCAGCTCTGCTGCTTCTACTGTTCATGAGTGAGATAAGCTCTACCACTATAACAGAGCCCAAAATATTCCTCAAAAATCATAATGCACTGGCATGTCAGCTCAGCGGAGCGATACAGAGAAACAGAGAGAGAGGGGGAAGAAAACTGTTGTGACAAGAGCCTAAGGAAATGAGCCATCCAACTGACTGGAATTGTTTTAAATCACGACCAAAAGTCTCCATTCCATCATGTTAAAATAAAAGAACTTTTCCTTATCTAACCCTGTCTCTCTAGTACACACAGCCTGTACACTGAAGATGGGTTATGACTAGTCAGAGGGGATGCCAACTAGTTTATACTGACATTACCTTGCTCATATGTATTTTATATCAAATTAACACACACACACATTTAGAAGAAAGTGACTGGCCTGTTGCTTTCTCAAAATTATGATATTAAATTATAATTAAGTTAAAAATAGTCCTGCACCTTTAAGACTCCCGTTCCATTCTGTTTCAGAACCCAAAAATGAATTATACATGAATGACCCCTAAGAAAAGCGTCCAATCAGATCTGATGATACCGAACCCAGCATAATTACACTCCATTATTAGTCAAGACAACCTACAGACTAGCTGATTTTGAAATGGTAAATTGTGTACATTAACAATGGCAGACAGTTTAATGTGACAGGAAGCAACCGTTAAAAGCTAGCAAACTCTTCCCCACAACCCTCCTTAACTTCAGAACTGACAACACCAGTGAGGGCCGCTGAATGCTGATGACTTAATAAGCAGGCGGCAGAAAGCGTGAATGATGTCCGAATGTGTGTTTTGGGAGAGTATTTTTGAACAGATTCATGCTAGTTTAGGCTCTCGCTCCTAAAGAACAGGTTGTGACAGCCTGGCACACACTGGAGAACAATAATGAATTCCAGAAACTTCTCTCTGTCTGACTCACAGTGATACTATGAGATGACAGGTCACTTCACTAATAAGCTAACTGTGACTCGGGTCGGCGAAACGAGACGTTCCACACAATCATTCTCAGGCCTTCATCAGGGTTCTCAGTGAGAAAGTAGACGTGAGGTCTTTATGTCCCTCGTCTGAAGTGTAACTTTAGCACAGTTTGGGGCCACATTGTGTACTAACATGATAGAATATTTATAAACAGAAAGTGGCTGTACTTCATAGTCATAAAAATTCTCTTGATACTGTCTCCTTCCCTAAAGTCATTTATAAGGTCACTCAGTATTTTTATTTTTGATTTGATTTTTAGCAACTTTCCACCCTATCTAAATCTCTCTCTAAAACCGAATTGTTTCTTTTAGAATCAGCTGAACAATTTACAAAAACAAGTCGTATTTTCTACATAGAAAAAGCTATTATTTAGAAAACAATGTAAAGAAAGTAAGTAATGTCACTGTTAGTACTGCACAACTAACTAAGTTAGTCATTCCAAGTCACTGGTCTATACTCTTTCATTACTGATTTTCATGAAGTGGCCCTGTGAATCAAAATCTTTCATATCAGTTACAAAAATAAAAATATATAAACACAATAAATACAAAAATAATCAAAAAATGTACTTCTTTGGTTTCAACACACCATCACACTTTAATGAACAACTGAGACAATCACATCGGTGGGCCAGTCACATTCACATACTCAGACACCTGATTGGTCAGGGGAAGTAATGTAAAGTTAGTTCTGTAAGTCACTACATAATCTTCTGCACTGTTGTATATTGTGGATGTGAATGACAAGTCAAGGTAAAATCAGCTGAAATAAACACAGACACATACTCACACGTGCACATTCTATGCATTGTTTCTATGTAATATGGCATAACCCTTATTTTAAATGAGTTTGTTGGTCTGGTGAGCACACAAATCCCATTACGACTGGTCAGGCGGCAAAGGTAAAAGGAATTGTGGGTATCGACATGCTTTCAGCCAGCAGAAATATTGAGTGGAAAACTGCCGGGAGTCTAAGAGAACTATAAAGATAGCTGCACTCAATGTGAGCAGTTAAATGTTGAATTAAACAGGCAATCAATTTCAGGGTGAAATTGTGAAAGAGATAGAGTCAGAGAGAGAGAGACAGAGAGATAGAGGGAGAGAGAGGCAGAGAGAGAGAGGCTGGGGGAATCTGGATGTCTGGCTGAAAAATTTGGTCTTGGCTCATTAAAAAAACATATTTGTAATAAACAGATGCTGTAAAGCCATAAAATTGTCTTTTTAAATGGAGAGGGATTTGGCTGATGACGCACCATTACACACAGTGTTAGTGCCTGACAGGGCCAGACAGACAGATGAAGAGAGAGATGACACGCTTGTTCTCCATCACACCCTCCTGCTCCCTGGTTCTTCAGGACTCTCGCTCTGGAATGAAGATATTGCCTGACAGATTTGTTATTGTATTCATAGACGAGAAGAGAAATGGAAAAAAGACAAATATAAAAAATAAAAAGATGAAACGATGCATCGATTCAGCTGTGTAATGCCATGTCACAAAACAACATTCTACAACCTGAACACAATGCTGAAAAGCTAACATTATTCTAATGTTAAAACAACCAACACCCGTAAAAAAAACAATTTTCTTAATGAGTACTTTTGTCTTGTTTTCTAGTGAAAATGTCATTAACACCATTTGTGATGTTGGACTGGTAGATTTGTAACAAAGTTTTTTAATCTGCTTTGTGTATCTACTAACTGAATAAAAATATCAATATAATAGCAAAAAATCTTGTGACTGTAGCTGGTTTTACATTATTTATAGCTAGTTTATGCGGTTGATCAGGGTTGTGTCTGCACTGAAAAACTGAAAACTCCTGTGATTCGCATTTGCAGCTATAAAGCTTCGAGTTAAGGGTAGGCGTAGAGTTGCTGCAGAACACCAAATACACACACTGTATAAATATTGCATATTATTTCCACACAACCTGGATCAGTAGAACTACGAACATTACTGAGGCTGGCAAAACAGGAACCTGGTTGAGCTGAATAAAAATACACCTTGATCTGATTAACAAGCTAAACCACCAAACTAACAGGATGTCCTTGTTTTTCTAGCAGGCATTCAGCACTTCACCACATTCAAACTCAAATGTGTGGGTGTCTTCCATCTACATACACAATTACAAATGATACTTCCACCTGTAGAAGCAGAGAGAATTCTCCTGTTCATTTTCATCCACCACATCTGCAGCAGGAACGGACGTGGAGCTGAGGGCTCATGGTCCACAATCACACACTCTTTTCTCTAGTAAGTACATCTCCATCTCAAGGGCACTGTGTCCTCCAACATCACTTCACAGTCCAGGAGAAGTGTGGAGCAACACGCCACCTCACACATGCAAAACAAACACGCCATTGAGGTACTTCAGCGATTAGTGTGAGTGGCATTTGTTGAGAACGCACACCTGCACCTGTGCGTGTGCTCAACAGACTTCACTGGCAGATGATGCAAAAAACAGCAGCTGTAAATATTTCCCACAATCCCTGGCTCCCTTCCCTCATTTTCACTTTCCTCAAGGCTACAAAACTATCCAAAACCTGTAAAAAGCTGCACAATAGAACACACACACACACACTTAAACTAATGAAAACAGCACATAAACACATTGCATGAGAACTCGACACAAAATATATACCTCTATAAAGTCTTTAAACCTGTACCTGAATCTACTAACAGCTAGTTAGTGTCACTGCTGTAGATTTCTATAGACTGTGCAAATGATGATTAAAATATGAAATGTTAAAAGATAGGAATATTAAGTATAAAAATAAATCTTTGGTTAATTTTTCAGCACTATTTACTAGATCTAAGAGTTATTTTTTACAGTGTTGATAATGTCCAACACAGAAACAGCAGACCAATGGTTTCTGTGTAAAAATGATTAATGTGCAATTCATGTAGGTGATTAACTGATGTTTTCTGTCAGGGATGCGATCAGAGAGACTGACAACCTGTGAGTAAAAACTCCTCAACCAGCTCCTGGCAGAAACTACAGCCTGCACAAACCTCCTCCTGCTGCAGCTGCATCACACAAGCTCTAAATCAAATCACACAACATAAAAGCAGGCGGATTTCACAACATCCTGTTAGCGCATCCTCTGCTTAAAAAGCCTTATTACGCTGTTTACCAAATTTGCAGGTTTTCATTCAAATCTGAAGTTTGTAGTGTTAATGATTAAGAGATCGCTCTGCAAAAGTGTCATGACAGAACGCTCTAAATGTCACAGTCGATTGGTTTGGTCTCCACACACCTGCAAACATGCAGTCAACAACCGTCTCTCAAACACACAGAAAATACAGGTGCCACTAGACCAGCTGTGTAACATGAGTAAGTGTACTTCATTACAATACACAGAAACCGCTCTAAATAAACCATTTTTAAGTGACACCCGGCTCAACCAATAGCATGAGCTTGGGGGCGGGACTCTCTTTTAATGAGGTCAGTACAGCTGAAAACAATTATTTTTGCAAATCCATTTGATGATACTAGTTCAAAATCACACAAGACACACAACCCAGACTTAAGACTTAAAAGTAAATCTTTTCCTTATCTCTTACGTTTTCGATAAGGTACTTTTAATTGAGTGAAATGAACTGTATAATTTCTCATCCCTGCACTCAACCAGTCAGGAGTTCCTCCCACTGAATCCACTGGAGGAGGTAATTGTGGGAAATGCTGTGTGAGCGCAGCAGGAGAGTGAATTAAATGAAGGCTGAAGCAGAACGCAGGCAGGTGAGGATGAGTGCTGGGACAACAGAGGTAGTTCAATTACCCAGCCATGGAGCATGCCGTTATTATCATGAACACAGAATATTCAAGCGTTTAATAATGACTGTGGCGATACAACAATGAAACAATGGCTGTATCATTTTATCCTCACTTCTCTCCTGGTTTAATACAAGTTAAGATCAGCAGCACTGATACCATAATGACCATTAATAGATAAGATATTATTACAGCAAAACAGGCAACATTCAAACGCACACTTTTAAAAGTATAGTTACAACACTTAAACATTGTGTTGTCGTGAAACTAGTCAAACTAGGTAACTGGCACACTTAAGTTTTACTGAAAAAATAGAAAAATTGCCATCATTTACTCTCATGTCATTCCAGACCTATGTGACTTTCTTCATCTGAAGAACACAAAATAAGGTATTTTGAGAAATGCCTTGGTGGTTTTGGATCCAAACAATGGAAGTCAATAGGTGCCACTGTTGCTTGGTTACCAGCGTACTTCAAAATATCTTCTTTTGTGTGCCCCAAAAGCAAATAAAATCATACAGGTTTGGAATGACATGAGGGTGAGTAAATGAAAGAATTTTAATTTCTGGTTGAACTACTGTTATTTCTGTGACACATGGATCTATTAAAATCAAAGAACCTTCTGAGGAATACAAACAAGTAAAAAATATCATTATAAAATCCATTCCAGTGTGCATATCGAATATGCCCTGCGATTGTACAGAAAGCTCTGACATGATAAACGGCATTTGCAAAAGCTGTGATGATGCGCTGTATCGATCTCATCTGGGAACAGCAGATATCCTCAGCACTGCAGTGGAGAGTGTTTAAATGGCTCACCTCCCGTATCTCATTTATCAAATGTAATCTGTTAGTATTCCTCAACATTAATCAAACCTCCGTGTTCATAATGCTTGTGAGGGAGCCACAGAGAGTGAGAGAGATTGTCTAGCTGTTGAGTTTGTGTCTGCTCTTGATTAAGCATGTTTATGGGTGACATTGTGTCTTATAAAGCTTGCTCAGACATATATTGATTGTCTACTGGAATTTTTAGCATACTGATCACACAACAGGTGAACACAAAGACATTTTACAACATCAAGCCCAGCTGGGATGAAAATCCGACAGTGTACTCAGACAATGAGATGCTGTTGATTCCCATTGTACATACAAACAGACAACATTCAAAACAATGAAAATTCTTTCATCATTTACTGCCCCTCATGTTTCACATTATTTAGTGTTTCATTCACGTTTGCATACAGTAACAAACACCCGCCCACATGATAACACGCAACACCCATGAGAGTTTTGTGGCTTTCACACACCTTTCTTATCCCCAAAAAAGAGTGTCTGCTGTGCTGGGTTTGACCACTGGAGGGAGGTGTTGTCATTATGTTCCACTCGGCAGGTCAGGTTGACTGTCCCTCCTTCTGTCACGGTCATGTTCTGGACAATTGGGAACTGGCCCTGGGCCCCTGAAAGAGACAGAGAGAGAGTGGGTGAGAGACCTTTACCATCACACAACATATGGATCTGCATTCAGCCTTTAGCATCAGGGCTCAATGTATTCTGCTGATCTCCTTTGTGGAAGAACTTCAGAAAATCAGAGAGCATGAGAGCTATTCATGTCCAGCGTGGGGAGAAGTACAAAAGATGATGAAAGTTACTTGAAAGGTATCGTATCTTTTAACACTTAAAAGAAGTCAGAAAAAACATGAGGAATCAGAAAAACATAAAAGAGCAGAACAGAGCTAAACTCTGATTTCAGATGTTCGATTAAAAAAACAAAACGTATTGCTGCCAAATTCCTAGTTCAGACCTACTAGCATATCAGATTGTCTGCCACTGTTTTTTCTGAGATCAAGGGAACATCCTCACCTACTAAAAAAATTCCCCCAAGCAGCTAAAGACAATAAACACAGGTCAGTCATGAGCACTCGCTCATCAGGATCTGAAGATTGAATAAAGGTTTAGCTCAGTAAGAAATAATTCACAAACTGACATTCATCATGGCTTCATGGACAGGCAATAACGAATCACCCTGTGCAAGGAAGGGACTCATGGGGAGCACACTTGTACACACACACACACACACACACACACACACACACACACAGAGCTCTGGAAAGGACATGATAGATGAATAATCTGTATTTATTTAAAGTGAAAAAGCAAGAGATGTTCACTCCAGAGGTCAACATCTCCAGTGTGAAGTGGACTAATTTATCACAATATGATGTAATAGGTAAGAGAGAAGGACAATGGCACAATGGAACAGAAACGCGTGTCTTAACCAGGCAAATTTTGAGGGTAAAGTCAACTGAACTCTTGAAAATCACAGTCAGACAAAACATATTTTAATGATGATTATTTTGCTATTGATGTAGGATTTTAGACCAATGAGATTTCACTGTGGGTGGAGGTACGTTTACTTTAAAGTGCACAGTACAATGCAATATGATTATGAGAATGTTTTCTGCTACAGAAAGACTGTATGTTTTTTAAAATGTGTATACCTGCTGAAGTCACATTTAAAAACTTTCATTTCAATTTCATGCAGTCTTTAACATGGAAGAAATGTAATTAATCACATGATTAAACAGTCTGGATTGATGGTGGCTAATGAGAGAAACAGAGATAAATAAGGTCTCTAGTTTCATGCAACGCTACAAATTTTACATCTTTTTCTCTTTAGTGCTAATTGCAGTGTGTCAAAATTAGCCTGATTCAAGGGGCCATCCTCAGACGTGGTGCAGCTTTCAGAAGACAACCAAGAGCACAGAAGAAAGGAGAGAGAGAGAGAGAGAGTAGGAGAGAGCGAGCGAGAGAGATGCTAAGGGCCTCTCCACATATTCCCTGACTGAAGAGCCCATCGGCCAGCTGTGGTACTTTTTCTTTTCTGTGCCAGAGATATAATGGTTTTATATGTAGACCTGTAACGTTAATGCTAAGAGTAACTGTAAGATGTGCTTCCAGCCATTTAGTAATGCTTCTTGTTTTGCCTATTTCCTGCCAAGAGCACTGAAAAACAACTGCTGAGAGACACCTGAAACTACCCACCATGCCTCACAGCACAATCAAGAACACTGACGCTAAAAAACTGATTTTGAAACATCTAGAAAAAAGAGCTCCAAAATAGTCAATCCACCAGAATACGTTCTGAGGTTAAAAATGTTCAAACCTCAAACTCTAGGTGTTAAGAAAGCTGACAGAAAGAAGAATAAATGGAAAGTTAAAAATAATCAACAATAATCTGAAAGGTCAAACCAGAAAATTAAACAGATAACTAGTTTAAATTCGTGTAGCTTTTCCTTTGCTCACCTGGGTGACAAACAATGAAAAATTAATGAATTAATCCGCTTGTTAAGTAAATAAATGGAAACTTAGTTGTCAGGCTTCATTTGAAGGATAAAGTTGGTTCCAAGATTAAAAACCAGTTATATGAGTAAGATATACAGCAAAATATTGAAATAAATTGGAGAGGAAATAAGTCTGTCCAGTGATGCTGTTCCTGGGACGTGTTGTGTGCTGGTGATCTGAGGATTTAATTCTGCAGTGAGTCCTTTCACCTTCTCCTCAGGTCAGATCTGTCTGATTGAAAACGATCTCTACTGGGATCAGACCTGTCTGATGTGTGCTAAGATTTCTGATTTCTCCAAACTTCTCAATCTCTCTCTCTGTTTATACTGTATACACATCTCTCCCTCTGTATATGCCACCCCCATTCTCCTCTGTTTCCCTCTGTCTCTAAGCTGATTGAGGAAAATATAAAATTAGCTCTGCTCTCTTCTAAATGTCCTCAGTGACTGTCCCACAGAGAGCAGCAGAACACAAAGAGGAAAGAAACAAGAGAGCTATAAAGAGAGCGAGAGAGACATTCAACTGCAACTGATATACTGACATGGCATTTCTAAGACTTCTTTTAAATATGGCAATATTCATTCCCCAAAATATAAAAATTCTGCATTATATGCACTTTATACACACCATCATACTATTTTAAACCTGTATGGTATATTTCTTCGGCAGAATAAGGCACCATACAATATATGGTCACTTTTTCACCTGTTTATAGGCTTTAGTCATCACATTTTTTTATTGTATAGAAAAGAACAATTTAAACAATTCCTCATTTCTTCACTGAAAATTAGATGATGTATATAATCTAATCTACAAAAACAACAGGCAGCACCTAACTCTCTGCATTTGTTGTGTTAAGAAAATCCAAACAAAGAGATAAAAGCCACCCAGGTTTTCATACTATACTTTAAAATATAATCATGATGATATAATCATCAGCTGTTGTGTTACTTTGTTATTTCTCACACACACTCTGCTGCAGTTCAGATGAACACCTGAGATGACTGTGCACATGAATCTGTTGGTGAATGATCGTTCTTGTCTATCCAAACCCACGTATCTGTAACCTTTCAGTGGATAAGCACGACAAGATGACCTTTAGCAGGTCTGCCCTCATGCTCTGAGTCACTGAACTCGGCCTGGAGGTAGTCATGTCCTCGACCTTCAGCCCTGACTGTGCTGACAGAACACAAGATCAAAATTCAGCCATCATGAGTCTTTTTTCCCCAAAACACCACAGATATTCAAATCAGGTTCATGTGTCCAGCAGAGCAGGTGTGGTACCTGCTGAAAAGACCAGCCTAAACCATTTTAAAATTTAAGCCTTGATGCTTAAGATGACAGTGAGGACCAGCAAACAAAATGCAACATATGCTGGTGAGAAGTTCTGCTGGTCTTTGCAGCAGGAACGTCAGTATGATCTCAGAGCAGATGAGTGGAATCAGTCTGATAAAACATGATGGTGATGGAGAAAGATATTATTAGGATGAGTTACTCTGGCACATAACATCTGCTGTGATGAGACATAAACAGAGCTCTACAGATCCTGGCTTATATTTGGACCACAGACAACAGCTGACTGCGAGTTTTGTTTAATCTACCATCTCTGTTGGATTCAGCCCCACCATTAGCCTGGGATTCAGACCAAATCCAAACAGCCAATTCAGGTTTGAGATCTAGCAGACAGAAACATGGCTGAAGAAGCCCCATACAGGCATGATGCCCAGTGCATGTATCCAGGTGTTTGGCCAGTACTGTGTGCCGGTCCTGAAGCTCATAACAATCCATCCCACTCAACTCAATCCTACAGTGACTGAACACATTTGCTAAACAAGATCCAGCTAACATTTATAGGTTGTAAGAATGTTTCCTAATGTATCCATTAAGCAACAAAAACATATTTTGAAAGTTCTAGGATTGTTCAAAATACCCAGTTTTTTAGATGTTGTATTAACTTTATTGCTTGGTTATAATAACAATATTTAAACATATTTAAACATTTTTTAAATTCTGTAACTTTTTAAAATATTCTGCTAACACCTTACGAATAAGGTTTTTGATATATATCATAAATAATGTTAAAAACATTTTACTGTTTGCTGGGACTGAATCTCGACTCAAGTGCTGTGGACACCAACAGCTATTTACTATACACTGTGAAATCATTTTTAACGAGTGCTGGCGATTTCAGGTTTCGGCAGAGGTTAATGTCAATCATGTGGCCAGTGATGTAATATGGCAACTACCAATGAGAGCGCAGATTGCATGTGATGTGCCACCTGATTGGTTGGATACAGCAGCTGAATAGAAACAACCATCAGCACAGAGACTTCCGGCGATCTCCAGTGATGAACTGCTGTCTGTGCAAATCTACTTTTAGGAGAAGTCTGTGGTTACAGCCATCTTCAGCCCGTAAGTCAATGTAAGATTAATAACTGGTTTTCTCGCTGTGATGCTTTCTCCCAGTGGACACCAGCATGGGCCTGACTGAAATAACAGGGTGTTCATCCAGGTTATTTTTTAATTCAGCACTCAAGAGTTTTTCTCCAGGGCTAGGAATAATGTTTGAAGAGTTAATTAAAGCTCTGGGACATTCTGTAAAGAGATACTTCTAAGCAGAAAAAGATGAATGTTATATAACACAGATGAGAAACTTACCAGTGGTCCCCGTCTGATTCTAATACAGCCTGACAGCGCAGCGCCCTCCTCGTTAACCCACACTGGATTATTGCTCTTAAAACACCTTCAGTGTGTTTATTCTGCAGTTTGGTCTTATCATGACCGCTTATCAGTATGGAATCCACTGGAGAAAATACAGAGATGATGAGGGTTTCCTTACTGATATGACAAAGACACAAACACAACCTGCCTAACAAAGACACAAACACAACCAACTTTATTTTCTGGACGCACTGTTCTTTGTACAGACTACAACACTATGCAAATGTACTTTGTCTCAAAGGTGTCACCAAATGGTATTGCAAAAATAACAAATGTTTTCAGAATTTTTTCAGGTATTATAAACACTATCTCCATCTGTCATTGGCCAGCTAAACAGATAGCCCCGCCCCCGTAAGTCACTCCATTGGTTGAGCCAATGTTGTTGTGTTGCTTATAAACAGCGGTCTCTGTATCTTAATCTGGGATCAAGTGTTTAAGTGTTTTAACATATTAAAGACTTTGTTTAAAACACATTTATTTTGGAACAGGCCATCTTTAACCAGTCATGAGTCTGATGAGCTGTAGTTGTGAATAAACGTGATTAAACACAAAAAATCTGGACACACAAGCCTCACGTCATTTCTGATTTAGAGAAATCTAATGTGTTAGCAAACAACAAACAAACGGGCCTCCATAGTTCCACTTTTGTTTGCACAATTAGAGCAGTATGCAGCTGCTCCAGCGATTACAGTTTACAGAATCTTCTGTCGTTTTAATGCTCTAATTTACTATGACAAACAGGTACAGAACCAATGCCTCTGTTTTATTAAGTTTGCCCTGTTGACAAAAATGCAACTCGCTCGGTCGCCCAGCACAAACGAACGTCCCGCACACACCTAGACGGGAAAGTTTCCCATATGCAGGCAGATGGTACACAGGTAGAATTGTCACTGAGGTGAGTGTGTGTATAGTAGAGATGAGTGAATTATTCATGAGAAGAGCAGGTGGTTTAGAGAACTCTGTCACTGATAGAGTCGCGTTCATTCTGTACACAAAGGCCTCATTTCATCCACCAAAGTACAAATATTTGCAGGTGATAGTTTTTCCTCATCAGAAACCAGGCGGGCCTCCGGCAGAGCAAACAAATGTCACAATCAGATCTACTGCAGGGGAAAGATTTTCGTTTTTGCAATAATAAAATAGTTATAAATCAACTGGTGTTGAAAAGAGATTGTGGGAGAACAGATTCACTGTGAGTATGTGTGGAAGTGTTTGTGGGTAATCGAAGAGCTCTCACTTCCCTTTGGCTTACCAAGTCATCCATAACCTCTGTGAACTTCTGCTTGTAAATATTTCACCGGCTCTCTCTAAACCACTTAAGCGAAAGCATCTTTTAAATTTAACGTCTAACTATGTGGCGAACAGCAGGTGTGAAATTATACAGCCGTGTTCTGAACGATGTGCTGTCACCATAAAGTTTTAAAAATACAGCCGTAAACAACCGAGCACTAAACTACAGTGTACATGCAGCTTTAGGTGTTTATTTTCATTGTTTTTTTGACTGACAGCCAGACCAGAATCAGACACAAGTTTGGGCTTCCAACAATTCCTATATAATATAAAATTATCCGGCTGAATGTAAATACATAAAAATGAATCAAATACTAAAACATACATTACAAAGATAATAGAAAGATGTATGTCTGACCTTCATTGCCGTTTTAATATTTAATAGTTTTCACATTTTTTAAAAAAAAAAATAAAATGTTTGTATTATAAACAAACAAGTAATTAAATAAATAGTGTTTCGTGTTTTAACGTGCTTTCAATGCTGTGAAGGGGGGTTTGGATGGTTGCCAGGACTTGCTAGTGTTTTTATAAACATGTTCCTATGCGGTATCTAGGGATTTCCTCTTTTTTCCTATTGGCGATTGCCTTAGCAATCGCCACTACACTGAAGATCTTACTACATCCATTTTCTCATGTCCAACACATAAATTGGACAAAAACCTACAGACTACAGCTCAGCTGGTAGAGCACTGCATCAGGAATGCTAAGATCATTGGTTTAATTCCCAGAAAATACACATAATGTTTAGCTTGAATGCACTGTAATGGTGAAATGTGATTGTTGTGCTTCAGTTTAATTTTCATGCTACAATCAGCCTCTACATCTCGCTACAAGCCACTACATGCTACGAAGCTCCATGCAGCACTGCTCAGAGGTTTTACTGTTAGCTTGCAAAGATGAAATACAGGCAGGAAAGATGACACGGGAAGTAAAGCAAAAGTAGGCAGGGAGTGGATTGAGGAGGGCTGGGGGAGAGACAAAGACAGTAAATAGCAAAAATAATGGTCTGAACCCCCTGTGTGTGGGGAGGAACAGAGAGTGGTGCTGCCTGCCTGCCTGATAGGATGCCTATCTCAGCTTATTGGGAACTGTGTCTGCCCATTTATCAAGCAGCAGGGAAGATGGAGGATCCCACTCACCTCGCGCTTTGTTTTTCGTGGCCGCCACTGGAATCGCAAAGCATAATGGGGTCGGAGGGGAGGGGGGTGTGGAGAAGATGGAGAGGGGGAGGACAAGAAGGGTAAAAAAGACAGGATTGGAGGGAGAGAAAGAAGAGAATAAGAAGAAGATTAGAAGAAAAAATTTGATCAGAAAAGACCAGTTTCAAGATGCTGCACAATGTGTGAATGTGCACACGGACCTAAATCATATCCATGTGGTACGCAATAATGTGCCACTTGAAAGCAAAAATCGTTCAAGAGCGCTTATCATCTGTAAACACTATCCACTACAGTGGTTCACAATGCACTGGTGATAAAATTGCAACGCAAAGACAGGCAGGCCAATGCCTCTCCAAATACCACACAAGTAGCTTCGATGATGAATATTGCTGCATAAGAGCATATTGACAACTTCCTGAAACACTCATATGTGATTCAAGGCCTCTGTTGTCATGAAACCCTCACTTTAGCATTGATCAATTCTCTAAAATGCAGAAAAATTATGTCACAACAGCTACAGTATCCCTGTTTCCCTCAGTTTCGTTTTGCTTTAATAAAGGTAACATTATCAAAGGTTCTCACGTGTTGCAATCCACACAAAATGAATGTAAACATAAATGCAGATCTAGTCTTTGGTTGCAAAGAAACAAAACATTGAGAAAGATCTCCTGAGCTACGAGAGAGCAAGTTTTGAGCAATAAGATTTTTCTCCTATGAGAGAAGCTGGAACCCTCTGTTATGTTATTGCTTTGTGAATGACTATTGATCTGACCAAAGAGCTCTTCTGCTACAGACTCACAATTAGCAACACAACAAGTTGTCTGTGCCTGCTGAATGCCTCGACATACAAACAGTCATGATCCTGTCCATTTTTGACATGTTTTTACACCAAAAGCATCCACTTTAACAAAACCTTCCATTTATATGCCATTATGCTGAGAGCACACAATAGCTAATTAGTGTATACACCATGATACAATCACACAACATTATAGACCACAGCAGCACAATGACAAAGAAACTGACAGTGTGTTGTGTTTCTATACAATTAAAGCATGTTTCTACAAGTTCAAAACTTTTGAGAAATGAGGTTATGGGGGCATTTTGATCATTTCAATCAGTATGTGCGCAGTGGAACTGGATTGGCACAGTTCAAAGGCAAATAAATTATACACACAAACTGTGTGTTAATGTTTAGGAGGAAAGTAAAGTAAGAGAGGAAACTATGCAAAACCCTACAGATTTAACTTCTATGCAGAATCATGTTCATGTTATCATAAAATACATCTGTGCATCATTCGCTTTGAATGTATATTAATATATCCATCACTTGAAACTACAGTACAAGATCTGTGGATGGTAATTAAAAGATATTAATTACCATCACAAACTTTTAAATCAGTTCCTGTAGCTCAACGGCTAGAATGATGTGCTAACAATGCCAGAGTTCATGTGTTCAAATCCCACTAAACTCATACTGATAAAATGCCTAAAACACACTGTAAGATGTGGCAAATTATTTTAAAAGGAATTCTCTGCAAATCAATACACTGATGCACCAAATGGAGTTTAAATTCCTTTTGGAGTCGCACCTTTGTGAGGCTCTAAAATGAAAGTTTTGTGTAGATTTGCTTTAAAAGTTTTGTATTTAAAATCCAAAATGTTAATGAAGAAAGTAAGCAGGAGAAACATGAGGAAATGATCCACTATTTGGAACCACTGCTTGTTCCACTTTGTTCCTATTGCTGGTTGAACGTTCACACCCTGACCACAGTTTTGAGTGATGGAGACAAAGTGGCGTCCTCCAGTGCTAAATCACCCAATTCTGTGGAGAAGAAACGTGAGGAAGCTAAACAGGAAAGTGAAGAGGCTAGAATCTCCTGCGGACAGAGAGGTGACACAAAATCCCACAATGCCATTTTGAGAATTCTTAGTATTGCTGAATAATTCAACAGACATGCATTATTGATGCTAGTAAATACTCAGATCAAGAAGCCGAGACCTTTGTTATCAAGGACGACAACTTGTAGCTGTGCAAATATCACCCCTGCATGATAAACTACACTAAACACACAAAACATGCACACATACTCACAGAAACAATGAAGTATGCTCCTGTTAGGCTAGTTAGTCTGGGGAAGATTTATTGAGTCGGTTCTGAGCCCTAAACAGACCTGATGAATCAAAGCAACAAGTTCTGCTGTCCGTAATACCATTACAGAGACTGAACAAACAAAACAAGAGAAACAAATGGACATGAGTCAGCCCAGCAGGGTTCCTAATAGGAACCTCAATATAATGAAATCTGCGTGTGACCTACTGATCAGTTAAATTTATATGCACTTCTCTTTGTGTTTATATTAGCAAAGGTCTATGGGAATTACACACCTGTTCATACATCTGTTCTATTCTGCTGCTAACTGTTTTATATTTTATAAGTGTTATAAGTTTTATATTAAATAACAAACACACCTGATGCAGGTTCACATCTGAGTGCTATTATATGGGGCCAGGTAAATATGCCCGATTTGCTGACATAATCTCTCTCTCTCTCTCACACACACACACTTTGATCCAGCATCCTCTTCTTTCTTTTGGGACCCTTTAAATCATACCACATGTGGAGTAAATCACAGTGGAAGTCTGTGCTTGACACCTTTCAAACGCAGGAGAAGAGCCAGCGTGGCAATAGCGTCTGATTGCTAACACTCTGTTTGTGCTGTCTCTGAATGGTAATTTGGCAATTTAGATAGCCGCGGGCACTCGCCGTGCTATAGCGCCCCAGTGAGAGGGAGAAATAAATAGCATAAAATCAAATGAAATAACATGAAATAAAATCAGGAAGAGCTTGCGTTTAGGGCTCATTATGTTTCCACTCTTGTTGAGGGTTCTGGTGAACTGAAATGAGTCAAAATAACAATAGTGACACACACACACTCTCTCTCTCTCTCAAGAACTGGGGCTCTGTTCAGAGTGAGAATATGAGCTCATATCTCAATGACAGGCTAGTGTTTCACACTGCACACAAACAACTCACAAACAACAAATATGCAAGCTTCAGTAGTACTACAAACCATAATACAAATACAAATTAGATAGATGTGTGTGTGCGGAACTAGCATAACACAAGCCGAGACAAGTACAATGAGATGTCTTTAAAAGACAGAAGGATAATCTACATGCTTCAGATTACATCTATACTGATACAGCAGCAGAGGAAGTGTTTGATCAGTCCGATTCTGCTTCACTCAAACACATTTCTGATTCCATCTGGGCATGTTCTGTTTGTAGTATCTTCAGTACAATTCTCTTTCTCTCCTTCACCCCTCTCTCCTCCACTCGATCCATATTTCATGTTCCTAATCAAAAGCGAGCAGAGACACCCTGCACATGAAGTGTGATTTAAATCCAGGTTAATCCCAGTCACTCACTTAAAATATTACAAATGCCACACAAGGGCTTCTGGAAAATCTGGGGGCTTTAAACACCTAGAGATGACATGCTGGTCTAAATATGATCTCATCTGAATCCTCTGTTATTTGTATGACAGGACAGAGCTTGTGTATTTGATCCAGACACCAACAGCTGGCCAGCTGAAACTGCAAATCTGTATTTACTGAATATGTTGGAAGATTGTGGCATGTCTACATGCAGTGTTTGAAATTTTATACCGTAGCTTCCAAGAAGTGTATGTGTGTGTATTTGTGAAAGCAAGAAACTGCTTTGTGAGTGAGCTAATCCACAAAATTAGATTGTCAAAATCTAGCTCATGTTTCATGACAAAACTTTGCCATTTACGGGCAGGGCCAAATTGAAAGAGCAAAATAAAATGTTACATTAATTTTTTAATCACAGAGAGGGTCAAAAAAAATCATCTGCGCAAACCATGTAGGGCTGCAATCCGTAATTATATAAAAACTATACAGACAGACATGGGCTGCAGATTCTTTTACTGGTGGCGTTTAAAGCACGTTTTAGTTTTGAGTAATTGTTTTAAAAAACAAGGAGTTTGGTATTCATAAAACTATTCTTTTAAAAAAATATTCCTTTTAAAACCAGCATTTTCACCACATAACTGTGTTAAGATGAGCACTAATTAACCCTGAATAAATAAATGAATCCTGCTGGATGTTTAACAGTTGATTCTGAACAGATTGCTTCTATAATAAACTGTTTATCTGCTTTCTGGCATCGTCCCTTTTAATCGACCACCAGGGATGGCTGATTTATTGCCGTGGCAACCGAATCCCTCAAATATTTTCATCTTTTATTATCACCTCGTAGTATTAAGATACATATACTTCAGGTTGATGTATCTCAGTTGTGTGTGCTCTGGAATGCATGAACCCCACTAAGATCATATGTGAGTCTCTGTTTGTGTGGGTGACACTTGCTACGATATTCATCACTTTAACCAAGCAGGTTTTCAATGTACATATTGCTCACAGCCTTCTGCAAAACACAGAATCTTATGAAATCTTAATGCACGGTTTTGTCACTGACGTCTGGCCACCACACTGGAAAAATCACCTTGTCAGCCTCTTACAATTGAGATATATTTACTGTTTGACTCTCTCTCTCTCTCATTCATAAACCAGTCTCAGACAAGATGTTTAGCAAATTCATTCAGTCTTTTGCATTCTTTGCATGGTGAAAGTTTTCATTGCTAAACAAGATAAATGTCACCCATGTGAATAACACTGACATTCATTCAGGCCAGCATCTGAAACATCTCTACACCAGAAATGTTCATGAATGTATGGGCTTATAGATTTATTATTGGAATATGGCAGATTGACATTGAGTTGTGTTTTATTGGAACGAAACAAGTAACACACACTATCATCCACACAAACTGAATGCATGAACTCATTAACTGTGCATTATGGCTGGGGAATACACATTGATGTATGAAATGTGTATCTTGAATGCAATGCACTGGAAGTTGTTTTGGATACAAGCGTCGGCCAGATAGATAAATGTAAATGTGATGATTTGCGCGGGGATGTTCACATAGACCAAAACATTAAACTAAACACTCAGCAGCTTAGACCCAGCAAAAGCCCATAAATTGGACTGGAAATGATTTTGTCTGGGTATTTTCATGCTCCTTTCTGCGAACCCTTGAGTCATCGTTTCATAGGCAAACTGTGACTATCTTTATGCAAATTAGCTAATAAATCTAATCACGCCCACTTAAGGTTTTTGCGAGTCATCTTTATTACATCTCCTCGAATCTGCCTCGCTGTCTCACATTACATAGAGGGACTGTTGTGTTTGTTTTTCATTTAATCTGGAATATTTGATTTACGCTTCTTAACGCGATTGTGCTGGTAGTCCTGCTCACCAGCTAAATAAACACAAAGACCCAGCTAAGCGAGTAAACACAATCAACTCTCCAAATAGTAAATGACTGCGGATACTTGTATGCTAATAATCACCTGCATGACCCTACAATAAATGAGGTATCTACAGCCAGTAAATAGCTATCTATCTATAGCCCCATCAGATCAGACAGAGCTGAAAAGCTGAACGATAGAGAAACAAAAATCAGTTAATGAGCAAGTACATAATAGATCAGTGTTCAACACAATCTCTTTATAATTCACAACAGTACGTTTCTAATAATGATTCATAACTCGAGCTGCTGGCTCTGATTTCCCATGTCAGGTGGCTTCATTTGGCTTCAGCATTTGAAAAGTAGTACGTTAAATAACCTGTAGTTTTATATTACAAACAGCGGGAATAGATGGAGAGGGAAACACTCACACTCTGGACTTTAAAAACCAGTTGTGGTGGTGTTACGTTCCCCCATTACCAGTAAGCTAAAGCATGTAGAAATCATAAATCCTTTCAATGAGGGAGTCATACAGGTTCTGTTGAAAATGACAGACAGCACAGGCGTTCCCATTATTTAACTGCAAATATATTTTTCTTCACACTTTTCTCTGTTTCTTCAAATGAATAGTTCTTATCTTATGATTGATGGATGGAGGCTGTAAAATTGTTTTCACAGAGACTGCAGCCAATGCAGAGGCCCGGTAACTATAAATATACTGTGTATGCGTATCAAAGAAAATAGAGGAGACGTAAAGTAATAAAACAGTCAGGAGTCACAATGAGAAGGTTTTAAACTCAAAGAATGATTGTTCAGGCTAAATATGAACAAAATATACAGCATGATTAAATAATCTTACCTCTACATGAACGAATTACTTAGTAATCAGTAATATAAACCTCTCTTTAGTCTCAGTACAGTCTGTAAATATTACAAACCACAAAAGCTGGTCCATGAGAACATACTGATTTGTACTGACTGGAAATAAGAAAGTGGAAGTGTCACATTAACCCTCTCCCAGCTAACATTTACATAACCTAATAATGAAGTAACAAAACAATACAAATGCTTTTTTGAAAGTATGAACGTGCAAAACATCCAGTTTGTTAGACATTGTATTAATGTTATTAATATTGAGGCTGGGTTATGAGAACACTATTTAAACTTTTTCAATTCCACTAAAACATTTAAAACATTCAACAACCCAAGAAAAACCTTTTTGATATATATGATATATAACTTTAAAAACTACTAATGTTACTGCAAAAACGTTTTTGATTACTTTTAGAGAATGTTAGCAAATGTTACCCTGTTAGCTGGGCTCAGATCCACAGAGGATCGCGTAAAGGAAAATACAGACCATACAAAGCAAATGTCAAGCTGTCAATATTTCATGACAGGAGCTGGCCTCTCATTTTCAGACTGTTTGTGTTCCTCCTCCTTGTGTCACTTTGTGGAAAGTTGCTAACAAAGACTTCTGAGTGGAGTTTTGAAGTTTCATGACTCTTCATCACTGCCTGATGAAATCAGTCAGCTGGGCGTCTGTGTGTCAGCACGGCTGTAATGAGGAGAGAGAGAAAGGAAGAGCTGGAGAGAAAAGGGCCCGTCGCAGGAGGAGAGCAGCTCTGAGAAAGCGGGCAGGTCTTTGAGATAACAGAGATAAATACACATGTACATTTCTCTGCCTTTTAACTGCTCTGAATGTTAGCACACCTTTCTCCTGCCAAATGCCAGTTTTTTATTGATGAAAGCAGCATGCTTTGTGATTCTCCAGGGTAGTTTGTTAGAAGGGGGGGGAAGCTGAAGTTTATCCTTTTATCCACCCTTAGGCCTGATTGTATAACTGCTTGTCTATATTTTCTACTGTCTGTTATTCATTTACGGCACAGAAGCCCTCGCTCATGACACGCAGTCCATATGCAGCTTTCTTGTACATAATCACCTGATAAAGATTTAAAGTGTGTCTGACAGAGATGAGGTCAGCAGAAAAATCTCTCTAGATGAACAGGAGCCACACGTGAGTCGTGCCAAGCAAAACCTGACCCCCGGATTCTGCTATCGCTTTGCCTGTAACATCCACCACAGATTTACCTCAGAACAGTTACGTGTAAACATTGGTCTGGTCATTTTGAAAGTGTTTTTGTGGTATCATCACACTAACCACTGTATAATCACTTCTGTAAAACATCATTGCTAATTCCCTATTTCATGATGGTTCTGCTTCTATTCTACCAGTCAACTTCACACTTCGACTGTGACTTAGAATCAATAATGTTTACTTTTATAAATCTAAATGAATACATTCAATAGACTTCTACTGATTTTATTCACAAATAGTTATAAACACTATAACCTAACCTTAACCCACACTTTAATCCTTACCCTAATAGTAAACTTGCATTTTCACAATTAAAAAAAAAACTTTATTTTGACCATTTTACTAAAAACTATATTTTTAAAGCAATTTCACAAATGAGGACATCCCCAAAAGGTTTTGTTTTGCACACGTTTGGGTACAAATTTCTCCCCAATATATGGTTAAGTACCCCACATACACTCACACACACACTTATGTTTTTAACCTCTACTCTATAATTATTATTTTATATTATATTAAATGTGTATTTTGTTTCACTAGCTGTGACTGTATAATCAGAGATCCATCAGAGCAGCAGGGGTCTGTGGACTGCTGATGTGCTGTATTTCAGTGTAAGGGTGGGTGTTTATGATACGTTTAATGTTTCTCTTCTTCTAGTCTGTGGAGCACTGCTCTCACACTGACATCTAATACAGCTTTCAACTATGAGCCTCTAATGAAATTTGTCTGAAACAGCAGGGCTGAGCGGGACGGCCCACTGAGAGTTCTCTTACAAGCTACTTGATGTCTAACACTGGTGTTATTGAAATAAAAGACTTAAATATCAATGTATTTAAATCATTCCTGCCCCTCTGAGTGTCTGGGGCAAGCTGCACTTTTCACAATAACACACCTTATAATAAAAAAGCTCATATGCCGCATATCAGTACTGTAATTTTAAACATGCTCTCATTAATAGCAATATCTCATTTTATTGGTTTGAGAATGATTGCTGATCTGACATTTATAAACTAGTAGTAATTATTTATATTCAGTGAAGAAAAGTTCAACACGAATGTTTTGAATCTCAAACACCTCATGCTTTCTCCAAAACCATCTTTCACCAAACTCCATCTGTTGACCTTTACATTGGTGTTAAAGGACCCCTTACTTATCAATTAACTGCCAGGACCCGCTCAACCAAAAAGGAATCGCTTAACCAAAAATGAAACTGTCATAATTTAATCACTTTACACATTTATTCATGTTGTTTTAGACCTAAATCATTTTCTTTTTGTTGTTATTGTTTATTTTTTCATGCAATTACAGTAAATAGGGACTGGAGGTTTTCAAAAAGCACCATAAATTATCTTATACCTTCAGAAAGCTTGCATCCTGGAGGCTTGAAAGCTCCAGTCCTAATTTACATTACATTTACGCTTTTATCCAAAGTGACTTACACAGTGCATTTAAGCTATACGTTTTATAAGTATTTGTGTTCCATTTATTGTAACTATACTCAAAAAGAAATAAGAACATTCTTTAAAAATGTCTGCTTTTCAGGAAAAGAGAAAGTCATACAGGTTTGAAACAACATGAGAGTAAATGATGGGAACATGTTTTGGGTGCACTGTCCTTTTAAGAAATTCTGCTAACCAGACAAAATTTGAGATTTGACCTCTAAAAGTTCTCTCAGTTATTAAAAAAGTTCTTGCAGTAACATAAGTAGAACTTTTTAACATTATATATATCAAAAATGTTATTCTTAATATACCTTACCTATAAATGAACATTTTTAACATTTTTGTTACTCAATGGAAACATTAGGGAAACGTTCTTACAAGCTAAAACTGTTAGTTGGGTGGTCCCTTGCAAACTGGAGAGAAATGGAGAGAGAGATTTAAACTAAGGCCGCAGAGAGTAAGAATAATTAATATGGGGAATAAAATCTCCAGAATTCAATCTGCAAGCTCAGGCAGAAGCAACGGCTGTAATAATGATGGATGGATTCTCACACCCTCTGCATTCCACATCAGCATAAAGCTCCTACATCACGCCAGTCTGAGCGCACATATGCATGTGTGAGAGGCTCACGGGACCTCCAGGATCCCACTCAGGGCCTCGCTGAAGACAGACCGTCTCATAGTTTATGTGCAGCGGTCTCTCTGCAGTTCTGTTTGAATGACAAATAAAGCTGAAGCCTAATCAAGAAGTCTCATCAGCGGTGCTCGTGGCTTTTTCCTGATTTCTTCTGGAGAAACTGAAACAAACTCAATTAGCATTAGAAAGCTGCCCCTGTAATGCAGACGAACAATGGCAGCTGCTTGATGGATCCACGTCTTCTTACGGCAGTCACTCAAAAGCTGTTGTGTGGGCCTTCTAATGGCCGCGATAACGGCGACTCATTACGATGTCATATCCTTCATGCCTGACTTCCTGTCAAGGCAGACAAAGACCTGATATACACGCCATGGTAGCAGCCAATCACACTGTGGGAAAATAAGCAAGGCCATTTCAAATTTTCCTCTCTGTTAGACAGCTTTTGGGATTGACTGACAGTGAGAAATTGTGTGAAAAGACACTGAATGTATAATTCTGAATATATAACACCAAACTGACGCCCTTAGATTCAACACATTAAGTCAGCTTACAGAATACAGAATGGCAGGATGACAATATGCCCTCTTCTTTGCACTGGACAGATGCTCTTACTTCTTCCCCTGTGCTAGCACAGCCATACAGTCATAGCCTTTCAAAGTAAACTACATTTTACTGTGCAAACACAGGTGGTCAACACATGCACAGTCAGAACAACAGGTGCTTGAAACCCTGCTATATAAATACAAAAATTTCTGACATTCAATTTGTATTGTCCCCCAAAACCCACAGAAAAGACTAAATATTTGCAGATATTGCAGATAAAAGCTGCAATCCGTAACTTTTTTGGTTAAAAATGAACAAAAATCAGTTATTGATCAAATACATAACAGATTAGTGTTCAACACAGCTTCCTTACCTTACACTGATTCGCAATGTTACGTTTATCATAATGATTTATAATTTTACCTGTCTGGTCCAATTTTGCAGTAAATATTAATATCTTTAAACAGAAAGAAGATCCAGCTACTATATCACATGTGCGGGGACTGTAGATTGTGCAGCATTTGTAGCTTGTTCTTACAGTAGTTGGAGAAACGTTCAGAAAATAACTCTGCACATAACCTGCAATTTTCTGTTTTAAACAGAGATGGCGACGGAGAGGCAAAAGTATGAACTGCAGCTTTAAGAACAGGATTTTCTTGCACTGTATCCCCTTAAGAGAAACAGATGTCTGATTTGAACTAAACCAAAAAACTAAAACCAAACAATGCATTTTCAGGAAGATTACCTTTAAAGACTGGGAAGTATGGAACAATGCTTTTCAGCCACATCCTAATTTTTCAGCCTGTCTTTTGCATACAACCACAAAATGACTTGTCACGTCGCTCTAGTTCCAACAATTAAAACCTCAGGTGGGAGAAACCGTCGCTTGACAGTTTACAGCATAATAGTTTTAGCTGGGGTACCTGCTGAGTTTGGCTTTTCTAAAGCTGGAGAACAAAGCGACCATGATGAACCATACTGACAGCAGCAGTTAAGAGCATTTTATAATATAAAGGACCATCTGAAACTGTGAGCGGTTTAAATCAGCCTGAGTCACATGACATTTGGCATTGGAAGAAAAGAAAAATTAAGCACATCTGCTTCCTGAAAATGACTGTTTGAGATGTGTGTCTTCTGTACTTGATCATCTGACATCTAAGTGAAATGTTTGAGTTATACAGAAATTGATAAAACATTCAAGACTACACTAGCATACAGAAGACCTCAAAGCTAACATACACAGATTGCGAGTGAAAAAAACTCTTATTTTACAGTATTTACCGTATGACCCTTTATGTCAGTGCATCATCCAGGATGCCTCCCACACTAACCAAGGACTCTTCACCCTCCTCCCATCCGGCAGCTGTTACAGGACTCTACACTCTGGCAGTAGTAGACTCAGGAAGAGCTGTGTGACCCTGCTGAACTCCACACCACTAATCCAACTGCACCTGCTCTCTCACTGCACTGCTACACAATCTGTACAAAACTTCTACACTGTACACTGCCTAACAATGTTACTGTACAAAGTACAGTAAACTACTGCTAGGGGAATGTTATTTGCACTACTCATATTTATCACAGACTGTACATTGTTTAACAATGTTATTCTGTACGTATTCTGTTAAATATTGTATACTGTAACTCCACTGTACATACTGTAAGTTATATCTTCACTATGCTGCAGTACTCACTCCTGCACTTATCTGCATATAAAGCACTATACTTTTGCACTTCTGGTTAGGTGCTAACTGTATTTCATTAGTTCTGTATTGTATTCTGCATAATGACAATAAAGTTGAATCTAATCTAAGTATGTGACCTGCAACCATGAACAGACTTTTGTCAAGTATTGTCATTATATTTCTATAATCACAAACTCTTCTGTGAATGTTCAGTGTACGTGTGTTAAGTTCCTGCATGTCACAAGTTCCTTTATGCATAATGTCACACAGAAGTTCCTTCATGCATAAATACTCAAATCATTGCCACACACACCACACAAGTTCAGATGGGTAGAGATATTAGTTGGTTGGGTACATTTTTTATACTCATTTTTTCACTTTACAGTTCAGTGATACTGTTGTTTTCATCTGATCTGCAGTAAAATGTCTGATAGTGTAAATGAAAGTGTAGATCAGAGTTCAACAGACAGAGGAGATAAAGAAGAAAGGATTGTGGATATCTACATCACTGCAGAAGCTGTGAGAAATATTAAACACAAGAAAGAGACAGAGGAATCGAACACAACCACAACCCAACCATCTAAACATACAGGTACTGAGATCTGATGAAACATTTCCTCCACAGAAACATAATATAACTAATAAACATTAAATGCACATTATTATCAGAGTTTGCATGTCTTGTAAGTAAGTAAGTAAGTAGATTAACATCATATCTGTCGTCTACAGGAAGTGAGTGTGTGAGAAACAGAAGTTACAGAGCAGCTACAGTGTGTTTGGTTCTGCTATGTGTTCTTCTGCTGACTGCAGTCATAGTGCTGTGTGTCCTGATCAATACAAACAATCACCAGCTTCACAACCTCACACAAGAGAGAGACCAGCTACTCACCAACAATACCAACCTCACCCAAGAGAGAGACCAGCTACTCACCAACAATACCAACCTCACCCAAGAGAGAAATGAATTAATAGTCAATTACAATAACATTACCAAACTAAACGAACAGTTAAATCAGGAGAAAAATGAACTGTGGAAATATCTTCATGGTAATTTTCAACTATAACAAAACAACACAAATATTCAACAAAAAAATGATGCAGTTAACACATTTTGAAACTAAACACTAAGATTCAGTGTAGTTAGAAATTTATACGCTGAACTGTTTGTGTTTACAGACGGATGGATTTACTATCAAAACAGTTCATACTTCACTTCATCTGAGCAGAAGAGCTGGAGTGAGAGCAGAACATACTGTAGAGAGAGAAGAGCAGATCTAGTGATCATAAACAACAGAGAAGAACAAGTGAGTGAAACATACAGTGTGGAAAGACTGTACCATTATGATATGTACAATTATGATATAAATATATCATGTTTGGGAAATAGCACTGTTATAATAAAAATGTTCTTTTGTTCTAGGATTTTGTTAACGGAACCTTTGGGGATTTCTGGATTGGTCTGTCTGACAGTGATGTAGAGGGCACATGGAAATGGGTTGATAACAGCACGTTGAGAAATTGGTGAGAAATCACCAAATGTAACTGATTATTATTCAGTAAATGATTCTCACAGTCAGTATCATATCACACAGAAAGCAGCACTCAACATCTAATACTGATCTGTTCTTTCAGGGGGTTCTGGAGGTCTGGAGAACCCAATGGCGAAAGAAGAGAGAACTGTGTTGTGTCTTATTCATCAGGGTGGACTGATGATCCATGTAGTCATGCTTATAAAGTGGTCTGTGAGAGAAACATTTTAAAATAAGCTGAAAATCTGAATGTGAAAAATGTGAAAGTGATTGAAATGAAACATACTTGTTAGAGATCTATATCTTCCACTGAAAAACTTCTGTTTTGTCATTTATATAATGTCTTGTGTGAATCTCTTCAGTAAATATGTTTTAAGTTTGTATTTTGTGTGTGTGTTTGATACTAAGTATTCCCTGACACATGAATCAACTGGTATGAAGTCATAGCTGTAGTTTACACAGTATTAGTGTATAAAGAAGAAACTACAGGCACAAATGATGTGTGGTTTGGTAGGTCTGCGTCTGCGTTGTGTTTTGTTAGATATACGAAACTGCACAAAAATCGAAAACCCAAACGCCTCCTGATATCTGCACATATGCATTTCAATTTACACATACACACACACCTGTTCTCACTGCTATTAAAAACAGAATACAAAAAAGAATAATGCAGCTAATTAAAACAGAACTATGTTTCATTCTTCAAGGTGTTTTTTCATAAAAATAAAGCAAGTCTAACTGAAAGTGGGACATATTCACATTCTTAAAGGATCATCTGGTCATCAGAACATCTCCTGTGAAACAGGGAAGTCTTCTATGATATATTCAATTCAAATACATGTTAATTTAAGCTCACAATACACACTATTAAGAAAATATCCTCAAAAACCAACCATGTGACATTCTGCGGTAAACTCGACTTCCTTTTTGCATAAAAATGAAAACAATTCTGCAAATCAAGTTCCTCTCACATCAGTATGTGCCACATAAAACACGAGCAGTACAACAGTGTTCGGCAGTATTACTGTAGCTGCTGCACTGTCACTGTTTTAAACTGATACAGGAAATAACACACACAGAAATCCTGCAACACTGAAAATTGATAAAGAAGATGGAAGGGCTGCTGACATTTATGTCAATGCGAATGTTGTAAGAGGTGAAGCTGGAAAAGAGATCACCGATTCTAAAACAACAAAAACTCAATCACCTCAACTAACAGGTATTACTTTTAATTTTGACATCATCTGCATGTAAAGACACAAGTGTACATGTTTATAATTGATGTGAGCTGTGCTAAATGGACAGAAGAAGAGAAAAACATTATGTTTTTCATAATGCATTATTATATCCTCATGGAGAGAAGCCGTGAAGATCAGAAGCTACAGAGCAGCTGCGAGTGTTTGGTTCTGCTGTGTGTTCTTCTACTGACTGCAGTCATAGTGCTGTGTGTCCTGATCAATACAAACAATCACCAGCTTCACAACCTCACAGGAGAGACCAGGGTTGATAACAGGAGGTTCTGGAGGTCTGGAGAACCCAATGGCCAAAGAAGTGAGAACTGTGCCCTATCTACTTCATCAGGGTTGGCTGATTACCCTTGTTCTGATACGTGTAAATGGATCTGTGAGAGAAAAAGTTGTTGTAAATGATGAGATGTTTGTTCAGCCAACCGTGAACATCAGAACCTTCAAGTCATTGTAGGCAGAATATCTGAACATGTTAAAATTTAATGAATTATTTAAGTCAAACATATACACTTAGATGTCTATATCTATTGTTTAATCATTTGATATTGTCATTATGAAAGTAACCATCTGTGTCACAATACATTCTCATACCTGAATCTTTTCTGTAAACGTGTTTTCATTTTGTATTTAGTGTGTGTGTGTGTTTGATTTTAAGTAACACATGAATCAACTGGTATGATGTCATCATAGCTGTACAGCTGCAGTTTACACAGTATTAGTGTATAAAGAAAAACTACAGATACAAATGACATGTAGTCTGGTAGGTCTGTATCTGTGCTATGTTTTATAGTTTTTAAACATGTTTCAAATATTCCCTCTATCTGCCATTGGTGAGACAAATACATCCCACCCCAAATAGGCAGGGCCCTCCTGAACACACACACACACACACACACACACACACACACACACACACACACACACACACACACCTGCTGCTGTTGTACCTGCTATTAAAAACGGAATACAAAATGCTGCCAGTTGAAGCAGAACTATAATGCGTTTTCATTCCTCAAGATGTTTTTAATAAGAAAAACAGTTGGTGAGTCTAACAGCAGAAACCAGGGCATAATCACATCCATCTGGACATCAGGAAACATATCGTAAAACCAGGAAGTCTGCAACAATATATTCAATTTAATCACATGCTAATTTAAGCTCATAATACACACAGTGTATGTTTTCACTGATGTGAGCTGTGCTAAATGGACAGAAGAAGAGAAAAACATGTTTTGGTTTTTAGCATATTAATTTTAGCTTTTTAAATGAATTTTAATAAATCAAAAGAAAAATCTGAATAGACATCACCAAATATGAAGTACAAGTTCAGTTTGTTTTTGTATGATTGACAGATGAGATGTTAACATAGGTATATTTATGTTTAAATACTGACAGGTTCATGCTTTACAGAGTACAGTGCCTCTGTGCCTTTAAGAGTGAGGCTTAAAATGTAATAAGGATTACTGGAACTGTAAATATTCTAAGATCATTTGAGTACCTGTGGATACTTACAGAGTTCTGTGCGTCACAGGTTGGATGACACACTTTCAAGTTCACACTTTTTCAATACCTTCTGAAAGCTTTCTTATCTCTTCATTGTCAGAGATCTCACTTTTCATTTTTCTTACATTCATTATTTTTATGCTGTGGAAATTTTCTACTCTCTTAAAACCGAAGATATGCCAATGCTGCAGAGAAACTGAAGATAGACAGAGATGAAATGACTGTGGTTAGGCTGTGTGTAAAGTCCACGAAGGAAGAGAACATGTTTCAGATAGAAAGAGAAACCACTTGCTTAGTCAAAATAAAAACCTGACAGGAGAGAGAGAGCTGCTAGAGAAGGGCACTGCTAAACTCAACAACAGGCATTTCAAACAGGGAATATTTTGTATAATTGCATATATACTGTAAATAAAAAAACTTACTGAGTGCTGGAAACAGCACAAGCGAAAAAAAAGCATTTATTTACTATGAATTTGCTGTTTGTTTCATGCTGAAAAAGAATATGTCTCCAATGTTTATATTAACATATCTGTGCTCTTACAATTCTAAATGGATAACACAACCTCAGTTTGTACTTAATTTCATCTAAAAGGAAGAACTGGACTGAGAGCAGAAGAGAGGAGCAGATCTGATGATCATAAACAACAATAAAGAACAAGTGTGATACTGTTTAAATCTGTGCTGTTAACTGGTTTTGGGTTCAAAACCAGTTCTTTTTTCATTCTGGCAATTTATTACACAAGTCACTAGTGAAACATCATCTGGATTGGTTAAAAATGAGTTGATGGCACAAACATGACCTCTGGGTAAGAAATCTATTCACATTTCTCATGCTTATATGCCAGCTGCTACCTTCAAATTACATACAAATATAACTCATAACTAATAACCACATCCAACACAAATACAGAAACTTGTTTTACTAGTAAGTATTACAGGGAGACGGTCATATCATTGTGTGATTAACAACTCACCCATATATCACCTGTTCTTACGATAACTTCAATTAAACTTCTAGATACTTTCAGATGGAACACTATGAAACAAATCAGAAATGAACTTTGAAACCGGTTTGTACTCATCAATACAACTGCATCACATCAAATGTCTGATATTCAAATCAAGAGCAGAAAGAGAACATTAAGAACATTATTAAAGCGCAACTTTAAAGGCAGAACTTTAAATAAACATCGCAGACTGTGCTCAGAATTTAGTCACAACAATTGGGGTGGGCGAGCATTCCACCATGCCAAGATCAAAAGATCTCTGAGAAGAAAGACTCCATGCCTACAGCCTGTAATGGATTTTATTTAATACCTGAAGTAAACCAGTCTAATGAAAGACAACCTACTATTCATGGGTATTTCTGTGACACACACTCTACAGTTTCAAAAAATTAGTTTTTCATTAGAATGTTACAGTCTGAAATCTTTTTTTATTGCTAAATATAAGCAATTGCAGCAGCAGATGGCAGATAACAACCGAGGTGCCCTTGAGCAAGGCGTATTACCCCCAATTGCTCCCTGGGTGCCACGATGCTGCCCACTGCTCTGGGTGTGTGTTCACAGTTCACTCATGTTCACACATTACTCCAATGTGTGTGCACTGTCTGGATGGGTTAAATACAGAGCACACGTTCTGAAGATGGATCACTATACTTTACGTTCACGTCACTTTCGTTTCCCTTCTTGCTTCCTTCCTGAAAACAGTTTTACAACAACTGACTGGATGCCACGACTTAGACCCAGTGACTATAAATGGTTTCATCACGTTTGAACAAGTGTTACAGTGTTTTGCTATCCTAAAGATTTTAAACATGATTAGAGAGTTGTCCTTTTCGCAATCTGTAACTTTTGCCTATCGCCATCTGTTTGAATAATTGCAAATAATTGCAGGTTAATTTACATACTTTTCATTACAGACGTTACAGACTGCAGCTTTAACAAGTACTTAATGGAAGTTAAGTACCACGTACGGTGGTCTGAGCATCAGACCAATGCTGATGTCACATTTACCATCATGACTGTCAAAATACAGAAGTCTGTTGATGAGGTAATACCACAGTGTCTTAGATCAGTAACAGCAGTGTGGTAAGAAATTGCATTGTCGGGTAGTTTAGTAGCTGTGTTGGTTCAATATAGACTTTATGTCTTGAAATTATTCATCTTTTGATTTGAACTTTGTAACTGTTTTGCTATAAACCCCCAAGAGTCAATGCGTGCAACACGAGCAGTGACGTCGTGATCAAGGACCAGGGCTGGAGGTCCACAGGTTTCATACCTCATTTACATTAGCCCTGACCTGAACCTCAGACTGGCCTGTTCCTGTGATAATCTCAGTTTCTTTAGGTAATATGTCTGCTGAGATCAGAAATAATTATACAGAACGTTACAAAATTCAGCATTTGTTCAATGTTACGGTACGTCTTATAAAAGCTCCTGAGAAATGCAGTACTGTTTTCATCCTGTACATCTTATATATATATTTTACAAACACAATAGAAGTACCACAAGTTTTTTTTCACAAGTTCTGTTTCTTGACTGTAGTATATGATGATGAAATACTGGTATTTAATAACTGTTGTAAACTGTATAAGGAAGTGACTCTGAGGACCAGAGAAACCACAGACTGTCAGTTTCCTCTGTTAGCACAGTACCTTCCATACACACATTTACTTATCTATCGAAATGTGGCCATTCAACAGGCTTTTATATACAGCTAGTTATTTAATTTTTACAATAACAAAAATTTTTATTTTATAGTTGTTTTTACAAATGAGGACATCCCCAAAAGGAGGTTTTGCTGAGATTTGTCAGGTTTTGCTGACTTTTGGGTACAAATTTGTAGTAAATCCCCACATACACACACACAAATGAACCAGCTACTAACTGCAGAAAGCCATTTTCCAATGTTTTACCAGGAGAAAACTAAAAGAGTCCTCGCAGGCTAACCATACATAGGCAGGATTTGTTAAGTAGCTGGAAAAAAAACCACACAAACAAAAAAAAAAAACCAAAAAAAAAAATAACTGAAGATGCCTGAAAGTATAAACAGCACTGTAGACATTGTGAAGATACAGGAGAAGAACAGAGATGATGGAGAGGAGATGATTATCTACAGCAATACAGACATTATAAATGTTTATGGTGTGTGTATAACAGTTTCAGAACATTGGCTACCATGATATATATGATCATATCATATATATACAAATATATATAAAATAAATATATATAAAAATGGTTATTCTGAAGTTGTTAGTGGAACATTTTAAAAACTGTTACAGAGTTATGAAAAGTTTGAATAATGTTCTTATAACCACGCAATAACTTTATTACAAAATTTTCATGTTTTTGTTACTTAAATGTTTTTGTTACTTAATGGAAATGTTAGGGAAATGTTCTTATAATCTAAACTTTGCTCTGTGGTGATGTTTTGAATCTCCAATATTTGCAAGAAAAACATTTTTAAATAAGTTGTTATTTGAGATACATGTTTATTCTGTAAATTGTGAAATCAGGACCTTTAAGTCATTTTAGACAGAATATACAATAAATGAATTTTTGAATACTATTGCATATGCTACAAAACCTTTGTTTAATCATTTATATAGTGGGATTATGCAAATGTTCTTTTGTGTCATGATACATTCTAATAACTGAATCGGTGTATGTGCTTCAGGTTTTCTGCAGATCTAAACTTTTCTTGTACTTGTGTGATGTCACATGATCACATACTGACCACAGACGGTTTCATTACACTATTCTAACTGCTATTAAAACTGAATACAAACAGTAAAACAACAAAGCAAAGCATCCAATTGAAACACAACTATAATGCTGTTATTATAGACGCATATGTTCATATGTTAGAACCGTAACACAAGTTACTGTATGCTACTCACATGCAGTCCAGTTATATATAAGGATTTAAAGTAATATATTACATATATTTATTGTTTCAATTGCAAAGGCACGTGATATTAATAGCACAGACACACTCGCACACCCTACAGCTCTAACAGCTCTATTAGTCTATTAGTCACATGACTTTGAACTTTACACACTGACCTCAAATCAGTTCCCTTTAGTTGTTACATTCTAACTGAAGAGAGAAGTAACTTGTGAGCAAAATTCATTCATCACTAGTCAGTTTACTAGTTTTTGACTGTTAAAGACAGGAAATGTCTGATGATATTTATAACAATGTGCTCACGGCTGAAGTTCAGGGAATGGACAGGGAAAGAGTGGAGATGATGGTGGAGATCTATGAGAGTGGAGATGACTACAGGACGCAGACAGATTCTAATACAAAAACACCACAACTTCTCCAATCCACAGGTAATCACATCCAGTTATATACTAAACACAAAACTAAACTAAATAACTGTATGTTCAGCGAGTTCATGTTCATGTTGTAAACATTAACGTGAAAAAATATGTAAGTATCTGTCGTCTACAGGAAGTGAGTGTGTGAGAAACAGAAGTTACAGAGCAGCTACAGTGTGTTTGGTTCTGCTATGTGTTCTTCTACTGACTGCAGTCATAGTGCTGTGTGTCCTGATCAATACAAACAATCACCAGCTTCACAACCTCACACAAGAGAGAGACCAGCTACTAACCAACAATACCAACCTCACACAAGAGAGAGACCAGCTAACTGAGGAGAGAAAAAAAATGCAGAAGATTCTAAATGAATCAGGTAAGCTAATTACACTAAAACTATGGCAAACAAATACTGTTTTGGGGGTTAAAACCATCAAAAAAAGTGTTTAATTCAGTGTGTGTGAGCATGATCGTCTAACATCTGAACTGTTTGTGTTTACAGACAGATGGATTTACTATAACTTCAGTTTGTACTTCACTTCATCTGAGCAGAAGAGCTGGAGTGAGAGCAGAACATACTGTAGAGAGAGAGGAGCAGATCTAGTGATCATAAACAACAGAGAAGAACAAGTGAGTGAAACATACAGTGTGGAAAGACTGTACCATTATGATATAAATATATCACGTTACATTTATCATGAGAGATAAATATATCACGTTTGGGAGATAGCACTGTTATAATAAAAATGTTCTTTTGTTCTAGGATTTTCTTAGGAGAACCTTTGGGAATTTCTGGATTGGTCTGTCTGACAGTGATGTAGAGGGCACATGGAAATGGGTTGATAACAGCACATTGAGCTCTAGGTGAGAAATCACTAAATGTAACTGATTATTATTCAGTAAATGATTCTCATAGTCAGTATCATATCACACAGAAAGCAGCATCTTTCTCAACATCTAATACTGATATGTAGTTTCAGGAGGTTCTGGAGGTCTGGAGAACCCAATGGCAAAACAAGAGAGAACTGTGTTGTGTCTTATTCATCAGGGTGGACTGATGATCCATGTGATAAGACTGATAAATGGATCTGTGAGAGTAACATTTAAATTTGTTACTTGAAATACATGTTTTATTCATAAAATTGTGACCATCAGGACCTTAAAGTCATTGTAGACAGAATATCTAAATAGATCAGAATTTATTCAGTAATTTAAAGCAGTAGTTCACCCAAATATGAACGTTTGGTGTTAATTTGCTCACCCTCAGGCCATCCAAGGTATAACATTTAGAACAATAAAAAAAGATTTTTAGCTGAAACCGTTTTCCTTCCTTATTCATGTACTGCAAGTCTGCGTTTTCTGTGTCTTTAAGATTCAAAAACATATACAGGCGACACAAAATTAATTCTCATGCCAAATGACGATTTATTGAAGTCTAACGAAGCGAAGCAACCGATCTATGTAAGAAACTGAAATGAAGGTGAGAAAATGAATGTCACATGATACATTCTCATAACTGAATCTTTTCTGTAAACGTGTTTTCATTTTGTATTTAGTGTGTGTGTGTGTTTGATTTTAAGTAACACATGAATCAACTGGTATGATGTCATCATAGCTGTAGTTACCATGCAGTATTAGTATATAAAGAAGAAACTATAGACACAAATGACGTGTAGTTTGGTGGACCTGTGTCTGTGCTGTGTTTGCTACTTTATAAATAGTGAAAATACTCAAAAAGTTTCAAACCTACCCTGCAATTGCCATTGGACATACAAACATATAGCCCCGCCCCAAACTCACACCAATGGCTGAGTCAGTGCTGGACTGCAAGTGTGTCTATTTTAAGGTTGTGTGTTCATGTGACAGTCAATCACTTTATGTGTCTGCAGCAGGGCCCTCCAGACACATGCATGTCAGTTACAGCTAAATATTAAACAAAAGCCTGTTTTTATAATACTTATACAGTATAAAACCAACATATTGTTTAATTGCTGATAAACTGTGTATGTGCATCAGTTTATCTGCAGATCTAAACGTTTCTTGTACATGTGTGATGTCACGTGATCTCAGATGTCACACACTGACCACAGATAGCTTCATTTCACTGTGCAATGCAAAGAGGCCGAATGAAACAGAACTATAATGTATGCCAGTCTGAGTGACAGTTGAGTGACAGATGATTTGCTGAAACAGACGATGCTGATGTTGTGTTAACGTTTGGTTACTTTACTTTAAACTTTAATTCTTGTTTTTAAACTCCCATACAATTTAAGAAATACTTTTTTTAATGTGTGTGTAGACTGCGGCAGTCTAGGTAATGAATGTGAAACACTGAATATGACGTAAAACATCAGACTTTCACAAAGAGTGACGTTAACTGGGAATCCAACAGAAATATTGTGATATTGTATAAGGACCTGAAGCCAGCTGTTCATATGAGGAAACCCATCAACATCCCAGAGCTGAAGCTCTGCTATACTGAAGAATGAGCTCAAGTTCCTTTAAACACGCACAGCACTGAGCAACAGTTAACAGAAATGCGATTTTCTCTCAATAAATAAAAGACAGTATAAAAACTGTGTCTTTTGTTTAAAGCTGCAATCCGTAACTTTCTCCTCTCAATCACCATCTCTGTTTGAAACATAAAATTGCAGGTTACATCACCTACTTTTCATTGAAGTTGAATGACATGATGAAGTTTCACCTTGAAGTTAAATGAAGCTAAACTGACATTTTTGGTAAATCAGACCTGACAGCCCAAATTGTAAATCATTATGATGAACTTACTGTTGCAAACCAGGGTAAAATTAGGAGATTGTGTTAAACACTGATCTGTCATGTACTTGCTCAAAAACTAATGTTTCTTTTTAATTCAAAAAAAGTTACTGGCAACAGTTTTAATTGGGTTCTTTTTGTCTACTTTTAGAAATCTTATGATATTTTAGGTTGTTTCTACAGAAATTTAGCTCACAAACGTTAAAGCACAACTGTATGTGAAGAAAATTAATCTACATATCTGTCATCTACAGGAAGTGAGTGTGTGAGGATCAGAAGTTACAGAGCAGCTACAGTGTGTTTGGTTCTGCTGTTTGTTTTACTGACTATAGTCATAGTGCTGTGTGTCCTGATCAATACAAACAATCACCAGATTCACAACCTCACACAAGAGAGAGACCAGCTACTCACCAACAATACCAACCTCATACAAGAGAGAGACCAGCTACTAACCAAGACCGCAAACCTTAAAGAAGAGAGAGACCAGCTACTAACCAAGACTGCAAAACTTAATGAAGAGAGAGACCAGCTACTAACCAAGACTGCGAAACTTAGTCAATTACAATAACATTACCAAACTAAATGAACAGTTAAATCAGGAAAAACATGAACTATGTAGAGATCTTTATGGTAATCTTCACATACAACAACACACATATTCCATATTTGTGTAGGTATTTGTCAGCTGAACTGTTTGTATTTACAGACAGATGGATTTACTATAACTTCAGTTTGTACTTCACTTCATCTGAGCAGAAGAGCTGGAGTGAGAGCAGAACATACTGTAGAGAGAGAGGAGCAGATCTAGTGATCATAAACAACAGAGAACAACAAGTGAGTGAAACATACAGTGTGGAAAGACTGTACCATTATGATATAAATATATCACGTTACATTTATCATGAGAGATAAATATATCATGTTTGAGAGATAGTACCATTATGATAAAAATGTTCTTTTGTTTTGTTCTAGGATTTTGTTAACAGAACCTTTGGGGATTTCTGGATTGGTCTGTCTGACAGTGATGTAGAGGGCACATGGAAATGGGTTGATAACAGCACATTGAGCTCTAGGTGAGAAATCACTAAATGTAACTGATTATTATTCAGTAAATGATTCTCACAGTCAGTATCATATCACCCAGAAAGCAGAACTCAACATCTAATACTGATCTGTTCTTTCAGGGAGTTCTGGAGGTCTGGAGAACCCAACAACTTAACAGCAGAGGACTGTGCTGTGTCGTATTCATCAGGATGGAATGATAATCCATGTGATATTGCTTATAAATGGATCTGTAACATGTTAAATTAATTTGTCAGCACATCAAAATTCAAAAAGACAGATATGGACAACAGTGAGAAAAACACAAAACTGTACTGATGTGTTTGTGGCTACTGTGTGATTTTTCACAGGCTGCTGTGTGTCAACATCTCCAAACGCTTATTAACAAACATCTGATAGACGTAACCCTGTAAATACAGATATGCATTATTACAATTGTGAACTTCTGTCATTATTTACTACCTCTTTTTTTTTCCAAAACCATAAGCTGTTGTTTTGGACGTTTTAAACATTCTTAGAACATTCAATGTAACCTTTTTAATGTTTCGGTTACTTTACAGAAACGTTAGGGAAACATTCTTAATCTAAAATTGTTAGCTGGAAGGGAGAATATCAAAAAGAGAGAAATCTAAAGCAAGACCAAAAGGAAGGCAGCAGCCATACAAAGAGGAATCAGAAAGAAGCAGAGGCTGCCTGCCATTGGGTGACTGAGAGGTGATTATTTTTAATGGGTGTCAGGACAGTGCCCCTGCTGGTCCTACAACACTCTGCCATGTGTAACTGCATGTGCTTGATATTAAGAAGAAACACTGACATAGGCTCATGGGATTTGAAAGAAGCCATTTTCCTATTCAATAAGTCAGTCTAACCAACTAACGATCACAAAATTTAAAAAACTGAGCAATAAATGTGCTTGTGTGTGTGTTTCTACAGCATGGATGGCTAATTTCTATTTCAGCAAACATGATTTTTATGATTTTCTTTTGGCTATATAAAAACATGAACAGTTTTAATGACAACATTTGATTAGCTGAATCAGAATGTTATTTGAATTGTAAATCATCCACACTCAAAAGACTTGTATTTTTATGTATTTTTAAAACTAAGTCTAAAGTCTAAATTGTGTCTCCACATAAAGCTGAACGATTACCGAGCTAAGCAGAAAGCAGTTTATTGAGATTTTTCTGTTAACTACCGAGAAAGCTGTTAATAATCTTCCTTCTGTTGTGCATTATGCATAATGGCTGTCATGGCATTATAAATTTATCCCACGAGACATGTTTGCATAGCAGATATTGGAAGTGCTAAATTGAAATGCTAATTTTAGCTTTGCTGTAGATCAACTGGTAAAGCATAGCGCTAGCAATGCAAAGGTCTGATTCACATACATGGAAAAAATAAGTGTACTTGTGTACAGCTAAAACTGAATACCCAAAATCTTAATGGCTAAACAAGCTTACGTTAGCACAGCTAAACTCAACTGTGACTTTCTCAAGGTTTTATAAAGACAGGAGGGCCGAGCAGACTGCTGGAGATGTCTCCAGACATACTAACTGATATTTTGAGGGTCATTAGAATGGAGGACATGAAATGGGGACAGGGTTCATATGTGACTTGACCTTTAACCAGCACACAGGCCTGGTGCCCCATAGCAACTGCAGGTGATATTAAGTTCCCAACATTACAAAATCCTTTTTCAAGGTCCTGAGCTTTAGCTACAGAAACAAGGAGAGACACTATTTGTGACTAGCCACACCTTAACCACAATGGAAGCATGCAAAGTGCACATCATTTGTTAATTAACTTTAGTTATATGTAATAATGTGAGCAAAGCACTAAATCCAGCAGAAAATCCAGCATTATGGCCAAATTTCTAAACTGTATGTGTCATGTATGGCATTACTATGCTTATCCCACAGTGATTGGCTGCTATATTGTAGTTTCACTGATCATTTGCATGAAATTGAGCATTTCAATGTACTTACTCTCTTCTTGCGCACAATCCTGTGTGAGCCTGGCAGGGGAGAATCAATTGAAAATGCCCACTCTGCTCTGTGTGTGTGTGCAGAAAAGTGTATCACAGTCAATTCAGTGCAAGCAGTTACACACAGACATACACAGACTGGGTTTTTATGTTTTATAGGGACATTTCATAGACCTAATGGTTTTTATACTGTACAAACTGTATATTCTTTCCTCTACCACTAAACCTAATGCTCACAGAAGACAATTTTAGATTTTCAAAATAGATCATTCTGCATGCTTTATAAGCTTGTTTCCTCATGGGGACCCAATAAATGTCCCCACAAGGTCAAACTATACTGGTATTGCTATACTTGTGAGGACATTTGGTAGCAAGACCACACACACAAACAAACACACGTTTTTAACCTTATCAGTCTTCTTTCTGCCTCTCTTTGAATGTAGGTGATTCTGATGCAGACCGGGTGGGACAATATGCTGTTTTGTATGCCAACACACACACAAAAACACACACTGCAACCTGCCACCATCTTCTGTTTAAAATTTCATCCCCTAGGATATCCATTCAGTTCTTGGCCAAGCATTCTCCACAAACCAGGCCAATAGTACAGCATGACACAGAGAAAAAGTGAATAAGCAATCTTGTGCTGTGTCAAAAACACCCTGGTTATAAAGGCAGGTTTGTGACCGGTCTGGTTTTGTATCCTTCAGTTGCCTGCTTCTTGTGAGTACAGAATATACATGATGAACAACATATTATAAAAGCTCCTGAAACTCATTTGGGAAACTCACTATGAAAATATGCAGCAGACATGATTTTAATGTCAGCAGCCAATTAGGAGGAGAGGTGATATCAGTCAGACACAGAGTGTTCTGTACAATGTAAATGCCCTCAGAGACCCTCACCTCTCTGCTTTATCGATTTACAACCTCTTCCAGCCCTTCAGAAACCTTTATTGATTTTCTACTTTGTTAAAATTATTGGGTATTTGTCCTGTACCTGAGTTAGGAGATTTTCAGGACAGAAGAGTTCACGGATTTCGGCTCTGGAGCAAATAATGATGATGGCTAAAGGGGACGGGAATGCTGAGCCGAAAGGATGCTTGGAATGAAAAGTCAGGTTTAAAGAAGAAAGAATCAAGCTCTCTCTTTTTATCAGAAGCCACAGATAGTGCAAACTTGTCTAAACTTCTCTAACCAGTGAGGGATGACATGAAATAAAACATCCTAAAAAATGATCTTTCCCAAACCTGAAACGTGTTGGGGCGAGTAACCTTCTTTTTGGACATTGGAAAGCAGGTATTTGCCATAGCAAGTATATTGCTTACTGTTTAACAGTTATTTCACACAGCACGCATTTCCTGTATTTGTTCTTCGCATTGTCACCAAGTAAAAAACGAAACAACTCCCCATAGCACACCAACTTAAAACTTAAACCAACATTACAACTTCTGTTAGCTCATAATAACTACATCCACCCGTACAAACTGGCATTGTCAAGTATTTCGGTTATCTTAACCAAGTTAACTTTTTTGTAATGATAAAACGGTAACCAAACATCCAAACAACAGATCAGTTAGGGAGGACATGTTATTGCAACACAAGCTAATAACTAAAACTTAGTTTGTATTGCTGCCACGCTGTATGATAAATGACAGAGGCACAAGGTTATAGCAATGAGTATATATATATATATATATAATTTCTGCAGCATCCCATGAATGTGTAGTCATCTTAACCTGAAATGACTTCGACAATAACACGCGACTGTAAGCCAACACTATTAGCTGTAATGAGACATTTATTCAAATGTGATTGCATGACTCTCCAACCTAATGTGGGTTAAATACAAACACACATTACAAGGCCCTGCCGTGGCTTTGTTTGAACGAGATTGTGTCTATGGTGACAGAGTGTGTTGGGTTAATTATGGCCGTCGTCCACTATTAGCTGTGACGAGCCCACATTCCATCAGTCTGTTCTGATAACTTTCGGTTGTTGTGGCAATGCATTGCACGTCAAAGAGGAGAGGAAACTGTTCAGCAATTAGACCCGATCAGACTGACTAATGATTGGTTTTTGCATCCTGATTAAATATGGATCTGACATGTCACACTGTTTATCTGAGATGGGCTGTAATGTTTGGTTTAACACAGATAGAGAGGAAGACAGTTGGAGGCAGGTGGAGGGAAATAGATGCCTACTACTGTAGATCAGAATGGAAGGCTATTTTGTCCCACTAACCCACTTGACACAGGAGGGGGCAGGGCTCAAAAGCTGAGGCCAGGGGTTCTGATGTGTCAAATGTTTTTTAGCTGGTTCCACCACATAAATTAATTCATAGCAAGGACTTTTGTGTGTCAGGAGTTTTTTAAATAAAATGTTAAACAGGTGTAGCAACTATTATGAATTGAAATGTCTTTTTAAAATGTAAAATATATTTATGAAAAAATGAATAAATTTATCATTTATGAATAAATGAAACGCAAAATCGTTCCTACGGCTCTAATATAAATGTTTGTTTCGCCAAAAAATTACTGTTTGTAACAACAGTATAATTAATTTAAGAATAAATGGGAATTATTTCAGATTTTGTTATCAAAAAGACTAAAGAAGTTGTTTTTCCTTTGTATCTTACTTACCATTACTAATTCATCAGAAAGTTACATTAGCAGAAAACAGCAGTGTGCAATACATCAGAGAACACCCAATTAACATAAGAATGTAAGATGCAGTGACAACACTCACTCTCACACTGGCCCCAAACCAGGGGCCCAACTTACTGGAAAGACCACTGGGATGGGGCAGTTTTCAGCTTTCACCCTCACCAATCCTAAATGACAATTACTGACAAGTAAAACACAGCCTGTCAACAGGAAATTCTCTTACCAGATCATCCTGTGTTACACCTCAGGATTTCTGAGGGGCTTTGTGTCATTCAGCTGTCAATTTCAAATCAAGCCGCCACAGAAATTGGAAGTATAGAATATATGTATAGAAAAAACAACAAGAGAGAGAAGATACACTACTCATTATGGAAATCTGATTTCATCTGTTTTTTCTCAAGGAACATATTCAAAACACAAGCATGTTTTGACCATGCAAATGTAAAAAAATGTTTTTTTAAAGTTTCTGAAACTTTCAACACTGCATGATTCCTGCGAGACAGATCGAAAGAGACACACAGAACTGGAGAGAAAACACCTCTCAGCTCAAACTTTATTGAAGTGATTTTATGGTCCAGAGAGCGGTGCCCAGCAGCAGACGGGCAAACAGCTGGCTTGCCTCTCATTACAGCACTAGGGTCCTCTCTCTCTCTCTCTGCCACCTGTCCAGCATACCTAATGCCACCCTGGCACCCAGCCACACCATTGGCTGACATCATCAAAGCGAGTCAGGGTAGGGCATCACCCCAGATGGGCAGCAGAGTGACAGGAAGTTGTCCATGGCCATATGTTTTTGCCCTTCCAAACCACAGGTCATTACAGCTGCTTTTTTCTTAATTATTTAAGTTTAATTAACCTGTATACACAGTTCGTTTTATAGGCCAAGAAAAAGCTGGGTCTTTAGAAGTGCTAAGTGCTCGTGAGATCACAGGAAGGAAATTTCTAATTATGACCTCTTCACCGAATGCTCGACACCGTGTTGCAGATGTATAACAAAACTGTTGGACAGATGCGAAGTCCAACAGCCTGTCATGGAAACCGTACTTGCTTCACATTACCATACACTCATACAAAAAGCTACAGAATGAGTCAAGATCTGGTTGAGTCAACAATAGCTTGTAACAAAACTGAACCCAGGCACGATCTATTAATAACCATCCCGCAATCAATACACGCATTAGCTAGTAATATTATATCCATATATTGCAATTCGCCCCTTGGCTAAAAAGCATCATTGACTATATTAGGAGAATATGAAACCATATCATATAACTGATTCTGATTTTGAGATTTAGTCGTTTTTGAAGTCCCTATGGTCATGGATATCCAAGCATCCGTATAATTAGAAACTTCTTTGTTGAAACTTTTCACCATGACTTAATGTCCTTGTAAACACACACACAAGCATTCCCTGCCACCTAATATTTCCCAGCAGCATGGCCTCAAGGGTAATGTAGTCCCTGCTTGTAACACTGTAAAAAGTGTTTTTTTTATTTTGTTTCTCTGGAATATTCTGGCAGGCGTTAGTGTCCTAAATGCAATTACTGTGCACAGCAGAGCGGATCTGGTCTATGGGGACCACCGGTAAACAGGTTGCAGTCGGGGTGCTGCACCTGGGGCTACTCAGCTAGCCCCAGGTGACCATTATATGAAATCCTTGTAAAGAATATGTTTACAATCGCCCCAGGCTACACTCTGGTCACTGTTATTTCCCTGATGTTACCTCAGAGATGGTGCTTTCCCTTATTTATTATAATATTATTATTTTCCCTTATTCTCTTATATTACATTTTCGTCATCTAAGGGAAGGACAGTCCTTATGATGAGTTTATAAGGAAGACATTAGGAGTGTACACAGTGATTGTACCACAGATATGAAAAATAAAGAATGAGTGTGGTTTGAGGGAAGAGACGAAAGAGAAAGAGGGAGAGAGACATAAAGAGAGCAAGCGAGAGAGAGAGAGAGAGAGAGAGAGAGAGAGAACACTGACCCTAGAGCTGATGCCTTAAATAAATGTCATTGTGTATGACCAAAATTCTGCAACAAATTTAGGTCTGAATGAATTAGTTTGTGGGGAGTGCTTGTTGTGTTTTTTATTACGTCACACTTGTGATCTTACAGCAAGAATTTCTTGCAAGTTTTACTTGCTTTTTATACAAAAACTACAAAACTAGGAATATACTGAATCTGTTCAAAGGATCATAATCAGGTTAAGTTGATTGTGTAGTCTCTTTCCTGGCTTAGAATTTGACAACAAACAAAGCAGTTTGGTTATATAAGTAGGTTATGTGGTTAGCAGGGCCTTCGGCTAAATTTATAAAGCCTGATACCAAACTTTTCCCCCTAGTGGCAGGACCTGGGAAAGGGTTGTGTCACCCATCCTGAAAAGCATTAAGAGAGACATTTACATAACACAGAAAATTCAATTGCCCAATGGTCCCACAGGACTGGGGCCCAAACTCTAAAAACTCTAGCTTACTGAAGAGAAATTCAGACCCTGGAAATAATCGCTCTGTATTCTGACTAGCTCTCATTAGAAGATGCTCTGATGGATCTAAACGAAAGACTAAATAATCTGTTCACATCTCATCCCTCGGCTGTATTAGCCATCACAGAAGCCGACGCTCATTGCTAACACATTCCAGTTATCCTGACAACATAAACTTATCGCTCACATCCCCATGTCTACTTAGGCATTATCAGATTAGCGATTGACTTCTGTGCCTTCCGTGAAGATATTATAGCATTCGTAAAAACATCAGAGATCTTTTAAAAGTACAAACAAAATGTACCATCAGAGAATGATGCAGACACGATTCAGAGAGACGGGAGAGAATATCAAACTGTGCTTACCTGAAACGAGGAAAATATCTGAGCATACGCAGCATAAGAGAGAGAGAGAGAGAGAGAGAGAGAGAGAGAGAGAGAGATTAGGGTGAGGGAATCAATCATTTCGAAATGGTTATCATGATCAGATTTAATCAACCAAAACGAATTAACTAGCCATTGAAGGACCTTCCTCGGGGGGTCACCATTCTTAGATGAAAACTGTGAAACAACTGTGGCGACATTATGAAGGAACAAGAATTATTTCCTAATGACATGAAATTGGCCTCTATTCACACAGAGGAAACAGTCTGATGGAAAGATTGCTCTCGGTCATTCATGCTGGGGTGGTGAATACTCAATTTATCGAAATTATACATTACTGCTCGAGTCTACTTTATGTTGAGTAAATACAAGGTGTTGGGATGGAGTAGATGGGTTGTGTAGGTAGGTTACATAGCTATAAAAGATGTCTAAATCTGACAAGAAATCGTTTGAAAGTAAAATAATGAAAGTAAATCACATGAAGTTAAACAAGTATTTGTCTGTGTGTTTATGTTTTAATAAGCTCCTCAAACCCAAATGAGTTTGGGTCGGATAGTGAAGACAAGATGCTGCAAAGAGAAAGTCAACACATGATATTTAATATTAATCGTAAACATTCAAGTTTTTCTCTTACCGGATACGGTCACTCGCGGACGCGGAAATAAGACGCGCAGGTGAGCGAGCGTTTCCGCTCATCTCTATGAGACCGGAGCGGCGCTGTGTGGAGAAACCTGGAGGTCTTCATACGGCACATCTACTTTGTGCTTTAAAATCAACATTAAAGTGCATTTTGAGGACCATCTTCGACCTTCAATCGACGGCGTTTGTTCTCGCCTCAGCGGCGGAAGCGTTCAGTGACGTAACCGTCACACCTGACGCGCGAGCGCCGGACGTGACGTAACGTGGCGACTTCCCGTGGTTACAAAAATGCATACAAAAATGTAAATAGTGTGTTATACGTGCATTATGTCTCCTGTTAATGTCATCATTTGTTCCTGGTGATGGAAAAATAACCTAATACATCAAGCCTGTGAGGTATGCTTCATAATGCAGTGAAGCAAACCTGTGTGTGAAACGGAAAGTCAAGGGCAAAAATACAAACTAAGCATTTCATTTCATTTCTGTAGATCTTCTCCCAAAGCAGCAAAGCTAGAGAGAGCGAGAGATCAAGAGAGAGCGAGAGATCAAGAGAGAGCGAGAGAGCCATCACGCTCACGGACAGCATCTATCTCTGGTCTCCGGTGGCTTTTAAGAGGGCAGGTGGTGGTGGTGATATCATGGCAGCACCGGCCATAAGAGAGAGGCTGATGGTGTCTATAATTGAGTGGACAAGGGTGGTGAGGACTTGATAACCTGCCATAAAGTTACTACATCTGCCAAGGTTCTGCATGACACCTGGTCCACCAACAGTCGAGACACAACAATTACCTCAGCCGTGACCAATGCCGAGTTCTGCCCTCCTGCACGTATGAATATTATACAAGTTTATATTTTGATCATTATGTAATATACAACAATCGAGAGAGAACGGTTTTGCTAACAGGAAGTGATGTCACTGAGGACAATTGTAAAGCATAAAAAATGCATTTCCTATTTTCAGACCACCTATGATAGATATTCTGTGAGGGCCTGTACCTATATTCATTTCTACCCAGAATCCTTTGCTGCCCAGTCAGTCTTGTAGAGCTGAAGAGATTTAGCATGTGCAACTGTTTTACGTAGTTATTTCTGTCCTGCGCTTTCTGCAACACTTACAATCAAAAGCGATCTACACAGCCCACCTATCAGAATAAGTAACATTAGTTCTGCTCACGCTCCTGAAGTAACAAACCCAGAGCGTCAGCTTCCTCTGTCATAACAAAACTGTGAGTGGGGCTCAGTTCTGAATGAATATGGATTCCAGAGGATTAGACACTCTTGAAGGGACCTCCCTCTCTCTCTCTTTCTTTCTCTCTCTCTCTCTCCGTTCTCTCTGAAAAACGTCTCAAGTTCACCCACGTTTCTCGTGTGTCTCTTCCACCTCTTTCTCTTTTCTTTCCTAGCCCCATAATTCCTACTGGCAGCCCGGCTAACAATTTTAGGTTGTATGAAAGTTTTGCTAACAAATAAAATATTTTGAAGAAAATAGCCTACGCTGCCTTTAACTACTGAAGTGCCAGACCAGGAGGTGTCAATGAAAGGGTTAACTGCATAGCTCCTGTAAGCCGCTATAAAGGATTGAATCCGGCCTCTGTCCTCAATACTGTCATTGATTGATGTATTGCTGCATTGTATGAATACAAAGCCAGTTCTGATATTTAAGACGTTCTTTGTTCATAACAGATAGCATAAACAACCACTGCAATCTTTATGAATACATTTTCAAGGGTTGTTTGGGAATTACATAAATCACAAACATAAAACACAGTTTATTCATTTTTAAATAAATACACTTGAAGCTGCAAGAAGTAATAAAAGAACATTATCCGGAATGTGATAATTAGTTAATTGCAGTGAAAACACATTTTTACATCTGTAAGCTTTTTGTCAGTCGAGAGCTTTCCAGACATTCAAATATTTCATATTTTTATAAAGCAGACAATATCACAGCAACTGTACACTCCTGAAATTACTGTAATATATAATGGATAATAAAAGATAAAATTCGTCCTTCAAAACCATAATATGCACATTAGGTTACATACACAGATAAATACACTTTCCACAGTAATTACAAACCTTAATGGCCCGAGCTGCATTATGATGATGGCACATTTAGCAGTGATGCAGGAAGAGCCCGAATCCCACACACATTAATATTGATAAATACACCTGATGCCTCCTTACCTACAAATGTTCCATAAATTATCCATCAAAACGTCTAGTTTGCCAAACGAAACAATTGTTCACGTCTTATCACGGAGAAAATTACTCTGCAAATCCGTATTATAAGAATTGGGCCACATAATTGATTTCCTTCTCTCCGACACCTATTCACTTGTAACACAAAATTAATTGGTTTTATAAACAAACATTGTGAACAAATAATTGCATAAAAGTTACCGAACAACAAATGGACTTGCCAGCATATGAAAAAGAAAACAAATCTCTTTATTAAAAGATTAGAGAATGAAAAGAAGCCTCGATTTATGTTCTATCCCCAGTATTGAAACCACACTAAACACACTTTGCTTTAGCAGCTTAAACAGCTTGTGGGGAAAAATTTTGTGCGTTCAAACATTTAGCTTTTAATTGTTTTGACTTAAAGCTACTTTTCCATTGTGGTTTTCTAATCTTGGTATTCTGTTAGTGCTGTGTGGTTGGGTTGGGTTTAGACGGGATATTGCTTCCCGGGCTTCATCGAACAAGAAATGTTACATTAGTAGCAATCAAAACAACATTTCCATGAGATATGTGGATGCTTTAGATTTGTCATCTTCTATGGATAAATCCACAGCAGTTCCACAAGAGCAACAGTGTTAAATTAAAGCATTATATTTGAGTTTTAATTGACTTTGTTTAAATGTCATGGCTGCCACAAACAGAACTGTGACACCGAAAATTATAATAAACACGACGTGTTCCCAGACACAACACTACACAGCTCACAGGGGCCAGAGGAACATACGGATGGTTCAGTGGAGATCTATTTGCCGGGGACGCTGCCAGACTCGCCCACTGCTGGGACACATGGAGCATTCAGATCTGATGGGACCCCATCCTTTGATAACACCATGCACTTTTTCATGTGCTGGGGTTTGCATATGTCAAAATGGAATGAATGCGGAAGTTTTGGGATGCAGGACATTTGGCAGATGAGCTGATCTCTGCTAACACGGGGGTGTTTTGAATTCAGCGTTATTCTGTGGTTGTACTGTCCTGCTTTCTGCTTGTATGGTGGAAAACTGAGAGCTTATGAATACATTAATGTCTTCATAATGTTCCTAAGATGATTAATTGCACTGACACTTGACACAAAGACCCAGACCAAAAACATCTAAACTTCTGGAATTGCAGAATCTTAATGAGAGTATGAAATACCAAATGCCAGAATGGTGGATGTTTCTTCATGTCTCTGAAGAAGGTCCCCAGATTCACCCCTCCCTGAAGCAGCTATTTCTCTCCTTCTTTTTCTGCTCTGTCTTTGAGGGAAGGAAATTAGCCACAATGATTTACTGCTGTCATGCCTCCAGGGCTGTTCTTCCTCTGATGGGACTCATTTACCTTGTTTTAATCACAAATTCACAGCCTGCTCTCTCAAGTCCCCTGACGCACTCAAGAACTTCCCCTGCTTTGATATTCTTCAGGCTGAGGATGGAAGACCAGGCCGCTCTCTCCCAGTGAGAGTCAGCGTTAGATCTACATCCCATTTTCATCTTTTCAGAATTAAAGAAAAAAGAAGGATGTTGTCTGTCTGAAGATGAGCTTGTGCTCCTTGCTTGTGTTTGGATACACATAAATAGCAGGTGATAATCTTGTGATGATTTTTGGTTTTCTTTCAGATAATGGTGTATGGTTTATTGTTTTCATTTCTAACAAGTGTGCCGTTAAGCAGAGAAATCATTGACTATCTGCCAAGAAAACTAACACTGTTCTAGTGAGAGAGAGAGACAGAAATAAATGAAGCAAGCAAGAAAGAAAGGGAGGATGAAGGAAAGGAGGAAGGAAAGGAGGAATGAAAGAAGGAGGGAGGGAAAGAAAGAAAGAAATTGGGTAGACACTATTTCTGTCTGGAGGAAACTTTTGACAGCCACCACAAGATTTTCTCCCCCAGTGGTCCCTTGATGACCAATTTTCTTGCAAAGCAAAAGCACATTTAATATGATTTAAGACATGGTTTGGCACACATGATTTTCCTCTGAAGAAAGTTACTCCATTAGGAAGAAATAAATGTTCTTTATTTCTTCATAATGGAAGAACAGTGAGGAAGATTAAATATCACAGTATGTTTACAAATCAAGTGTTTCATCAAACGCTCTAGAATCTCATCCAATCAGCAGCCTGGACACACTTCACGATTCTGATTGTAATTTTACTCAGTGAATGATTTACAATATTTGGTAATTAGACCCCACAGTCTCACTCATAAAGATTTTATCCATCTTTTCAATATGCCAATGACTGCAGAAGAATTTATGTTTCTTGTGATAAAGTGCAAACATGCCAGATTATGTATTCAAAACATAGCCAGTGTTTTACAGTATGTAATTTAGCATCTTTATGTGTCTTGACTATACAAATGGAAAACTAATTTCTCCAGCTTTCTACCCGAACCGCTAAATGAGAGCAATTGAGTCTGTTTCAAATTATTTAAAACTAACATAATTTCCATCACCATCAGTTTCATTTATCTCCTGATATGATCTAATAATTAACTTTGTTTTGTTTTCTTCAGTATGTTCTCAGAAAGACACGACTCATCTCTGCATATAGAAATTCTTTTGGATTCCATTTCCTACCAACTGCTGTATCTGCCGTCACACTGGGATAAAGCAAGAGCAGTATGTGGAAGACCACTTCCCAGCATCCTGTTCTCGGCCACCTGCTGACATCTCATATGTTTTTTTAGAAAGGGAGAAAAGCACTTAGAGAGAAACCAGCACTTATCCATCCCTCCCCTTATAAAAGATTAAATAAGCACTTTAATGCAGACATACCAATATGCGAGGCCAGATCTGGTCATCTCTGAACATACTGCAATGAGATGTGACAGAGCAGGTGTCTGTTCAGTACTTAAGACTGTGATGCACACAGATTTAGACAGAGCTGCTGAAACATCTGCTCTTTATATTTGGGTTGTGTTTTACGTCTGTGGCACACCAGAGCAGAATTTCAGTGTGTTTAAATACAGGGTCTAAAATAAAATAAAGTGTGTTTAAATACAGGGGCTGTGTTTACCTGTGCAGACAATCAGCCAGTATAGTCATATACAGCTCTGGTTTCTGTGTTACACAAAGACACAGTTATTTAAAGAACAGCTCCGTTTCGAAGAACGAAGCATTACTTGGATGAGGGGAGAACCTTGTTTTGCTCATTAAAGATCTGAGTGAATAAAAGGATGTTAAAATTGTTCTCTAACTGATCTGGGGTCAGATAAGCTTTGAGTTTCATTTTTCAGCTGACGATCATATGGTTGGGAGGAACAGTCTGACCGAAACGTTCACTTTCAATCAAACCGCAGCAGTTTCTCTTCAGTTTCTTGCTCTAAAGCAACGCTCTGCTGTTAAACCGGCAAGAAACTCAGACCTGTGGTGAACAGAAAACGACAAAAGACAAAACCGCAACAAAATTTCACAAACATGAAGTCACCATCTTTTAAGAACTGACTGTAGCATTGTTTCTTCAGCGTATATATAGCAGTGCTTTGAAGAAAAGAGATGAAACGATCGCAATACAAGAAGCAACGTAATCATGAATGTAATTCAAGCTGTTTGGCTCTTCTCATGAGCACACTTCACATGTTCATTAGCATTACATAGAAAAGCCCATTAACACTTCAGTGCACTTGCTTGTCTTATTAAAGTAACGTAACAGAAAGGAAATAATAGCACTACATATCAGAGCTTTAATACAGCAGCTAATCAGAACAAGTCTGAGCGTCTTAAGATCTCTTTATATCTCCTCTAAACAAGAGCCTGGATTTAATACAGTCACTGTTTCTTTAGAATGAAGCAGGAAATACAACCTCTGCTGGTCACCAGCTCTGAGCTGAGCTGAAGTCTCATAAACACACAGATAAACCACACAGTCTTTCTTTCTTAATTTTGATAGGAACAAGTTATGCTTTTGCATTACTCACTAATAAAAACAGACACACATTCACAGTTTACACACAGTTTTCTACTACACAAGGGCCTCTGTTTGTTTTACCTGTACAGGTACTGGATATAGATCATTTTATTTTGATTGTTTTTTATTGTTTACTGCTTAATCCCACCCTAAGACTCTAAACAATTCCTGGACTAACATTTTTTCAATGGCGGCTCTCATTTTAAAAAACACACACAACTCAGTCCAGGACTGGAGATACTCTGAATCTATAGGGAGATGCAGATGTTCATAACTGTGAATCACTAAACATTAGGCAAATAAGTAAAGCTGACTTCAAACAAACACGGGTGTCTTTAAAGAAGACTCTGTCTTTAACAGCCTGACTGACTCTGCTTCATAAGCCACAATCTGGTGTTTGTGTGGAAAAGGCCGTTTCCATATGTCTCTTTTCACCTGTCTTTACAGGGTCCAGCGACCTGTGCAATGAAGTCAGATACAGATCATGAGAAAGATGATTAAACATGGATTAGCTGCACTGTCACGCTGGACTGGCTCATATCTCACACTGAGAAGATGAGAGGAGAGAGAACCAATGACTGCTCAATATCAAAGTTACTTGGCTCAGAGTAACTGCTCTTTTTTCTGTTGGACTTAAGATGAACAGCCAAACTGGGTCTTTTCTAGCATGATAACAATTAGCATATCCTCATCTAACAGGGAATGTTCTGAAAGCTCTCTTAGAGTTATCAAAAATATTCTTGCAGTAACGTCAGTAGAACATTTTTTTTACTTTATATGTCAGAATTGTGTCTCAATTACCCACTGGTTGGACGAGGAGGATCAAACTTCTCACTCTCTCTCTCTCTCACACACACACAGATCTGATGTGTTCAATAATACATCGTTCTCTGTCTGTTCCTCTCAGCTGCATCACTCCAGACGCAGTCAGGTCAGCCTTCACTTCTCCAGCCTGTCTCATGTGTTACCTCTGTATTAAGCTCTATTCTTCAGGAGGAAACTGGATCACATTGCCCAATACACACGCTGCCTTTCCACCCACTTACACAGAACAGCAGCGAGGTCTTCAGCACAGACAGCTTCCTTCATGGTTCCTTTATGTGGTTGGACCAGCCAGGACCTTCACCACTTCCCTGAAAACATCTATGACCTTCTGTCTCATAAATAAAGGATAGAGAACATCCACTGGACAAGAGAGTGAGTTTTTCAATAGCACAAACACTTACTGTAGCTCTGAACTGCCCTGCACTGACATGTTTAAACAGAGCCACACAACATTTATGCATTTCTTCTCATCCAGTGTGCCGTACAGTATGTGTTCCCTGGGATCAAACCCACAGTTATAGTGTTGCAAGTGCTGTGCTCTGCAGGTTGACTTCAGAGCTTCAGTGTATTTAACATTAGGGAATGTGATGTTAGTTCTAACTGATCTGCTGAAAGGTGGACAACTAAGTAATAGAAACAGAATCAGAAATGCTCAGAAGACTGGGTTGGGACATTGACACAAGCCAGACTCGAACCTGCATCGCCCGTAAGAGCACCTTTTACATTTTGTTTCAGCACATATCGCACGGTCAATGTGAGATTATCAACAAATGTCTCTCTCTCTCTCTATTTGATTTGCTCTGTTGATAAAGGTGTGTCAGATAAAAACACAGAGTTGACACTGGCTGTATTACTTTATTGACTTCACGAGAGTGAAGAGTGAAAAGTGAAAACGACCAGAGCCTCATTCAGCACAAATCAAACAGCTATTAATTCTATTATTCCAATACGAAGCTATTATTCCAATACGAAGCAAATACCAGACAAATCAGGTGATACAGAATTTTTATCTGTGTTGTCTTATCTTTGTCAGTTCAGTTAATGACCTAAGCTATAAGTTACCAGGTAACAATTTTAAGTTGTAACCTTTAAACATTGAACATTTCCCTAATGTTTCCATTAACAAAAATGTTGTTTTAAATGTTCTAGGAACATTATAATAATGTGTTTGATATATTATATATATATAATGTTAAATAACGTTCTACTAATGTTACTGCTTAAAACTTTGAGAGAACTTTGAGAGAATGTTAGCAACCGTTCTAAGAACATTCCCTGTTAGCTGGGTTGTGTTTGTCTCCACAGAGAATCCACTGTAGATCTTATTTTCTCCTAATAAAGATGCAATTCTAGCACTTAGCTGAAGGCGGGTACATGGAGACCGGACTGACTCTCTTGCCCACCGCTTGTCAGATAATCTGCAGCTCTTTGCTGATCACAAATGAGTGTGTTCCAACATCTGTGTCCCGCTGGGAGTTTAACTTATTAGTGTTCACCAAGTGTTCGGTCCAAAAAGGCGACACACAATCAACCTTATGAGGATGTGTAAGACCTCACAAGGAGATTACAAGAGCTTTTATAACTCACCAGACTGCATTTGCTAGAATAAGTCACTCTTAAAGTGAGAGCAGCTATATGTTAAAGGAAATGTTCCAGGTTCGATTACAAAGCTATATTGTTTAATACAAATTAAAACACTGTCAACAGCATAATGTTGATGACCAGAGATGATCAAAATAAGCAGAAATTGTGGTTATAGCAATGTATTTATTATTTCATTTTTGTATTCATTATTAAAGTTCAGATATGTAACCTGTGTTTTGACATTTTTGTCTGTGGAGTTTGCTCCATGTAAACAATTCCTTTATAATTCAGACAATGTTAGTAAGGGATGTTATGGCTGTGTCACACTCCACACTTTGCATTGTAAACACCCCAGACAGCTCTAAATAACACAGGTTTACATGTTCAGATCCATACATCTAAAATTGCAAGATCTCTTGAGAGATAAAACTCAAGTCTTTGTCAGTTAATAGCAGCATGCGACTGAATCCAGGTGTCTCACAAAGATCTCCTCCATGTAAATGTGTCTGTTCAGGGTCAGCCAGAAGGATCCTCTGTAATTGGTACCACTGAACACAAGGCCTTGTCAGCCAACTGAGGTTTTATTTCCATAGAGACAGCTCATCTGTTGCTATAGTTTCAACACCATGTCTTTTCTTAAAGCTGAAGAGAACATACACGAGCATTGTCCCTCAGGACTTCTTCTGGGAAAGATGAAAAAGCAAACATGTTTGCTCTGTCGGAGTCTGCGCTTACAAAAGTCAGGATTCAAAAGATGAATGAATCAAAAGATAAATGCTTTGATAAGCCGACGCAACACCTTTTCAGTATACATTCCAGTTTTCACACGCTAAGCACTACAAGTACCACACCAAAAAAGTGCAACTGGAAAGTCTGTACAGGTTAGAAATGTATATTTTTTCCTTCTTAATGTGTTTAATAGAATAAAACAAAAAAGAATAAAACGAAATCTCCAGACATAGATTTTTTTGTAAATGACCTCCAAAAAATACATACATGTCATTATTTCCTCACCCTCATCTCACTCCAAACCTGTAGGTTGTAAGGAAAATGTTAAAGAACGTTTATGTAGCTCTACTCCATATAATAACAAACAAGCTGTTGTTGTATTGAAGAAAAGCATGTACTGTTAAAATTCTTTAACATTTTACAATTACAATTCAACATTACATTTTTAATTATAAACTGTAATATATACACTGCAGTACTCCAAAATCATATATAACCACCACAGACGTTGTCATGACACTCTATCTGTCTGCAACCACAGCTGCCAGAACTTAACTGTAAATCTAACCGCATTGTTTTCTATAGTATCGTAATAAATCCAGTTACATACAGTGAGAATAAAGCCAAACAGGAAGTAGCAAATCCATAATTGCTTCCATTGCCTGTTCAGCATTAAAAAAAAACGTGCCGTCTGCTGTTTTCCTGAACTCTGCGGTAATGTTTTTAAATGGGTTTAGTTGCCATAGTGAAGCGAAAGTGACGAGAGGATATAGATGACAGGAAAAACAAGAGAACTAATGTAACTTCAGTGGCAGTTCCTCTGAGTGATGTGTGTTGTAATGGGGCTGTAAGTGAAGACAGTCCAGCACTAAATCAACAGCCGAGAGAAGCATGTATGAATCATCCAGATCTTTATGACATGCTCACCCGCCATCACCATGAGCGAGCAGCCGTCTCTAAACTGACAGCTGATCTGAGCCGTTATGAATACAGAGCACATACAAAACGACTGTATGAACACAAGCACATACAAATTGAAATAGATACGGCGAATTTAGGAGTACATAATTCCCCAGACATGCTTTTCATCCCATACTCAGTGCTGGAGAGCAGATGGCATGTGGTATTGAAAATCTAGCTGTGAGTTATCAACAGTGCGTCCTGATAAATTTCTGTGCAGTTAGCTGATCTTGTTCTGTGAGGTTTGAGAGTCCAGAACCGCCTTCTGTTGATGTCACACATTTCTCAGAAACTATCTGCCCAAACAGGTGGCTGGCATCTTATTGGCTGATTGGCATCCACCAATCTGAGGATAAAGTAAAGGACACAACGAGTGTATTGAGAGTCAGGCCATCTGCTTCAGCTCAGTTTTGCTGTGCTATTTTTGATTAGTTCGATTTGGGTTTGGTTAGCTGCTCACCATAGAAGCAAGCAGTCTATTAGATGTTATTCTCACAAAAGAGTTTTGAATATCGCCATAAATTGATAAAAATAGCACGTGTCAAGCATGTGATCTGTTAGTGATACAGTTGGATGATGCAGTCGAGTAGCAACGGCCACTAGCATCAAACAACAAATTGATTTAAGAGGCTGATCTCAGTTCAACACAAATTAGCCTAGCTCCATGTCTGCATTCAGACCCCACAGGTTATAAACCAATCCAGAGTTTTAAGACCTGAGGTATTTAATTAACACAATCAGGAAGCCTCGACGGCCACTGAATTGTGTTTCAGCCTTCATATCCAAGCCTGGCCGGTTGGTAACGGTGACCCCTGGGCTGGACATTTTTCCCTCAAATATAACTGGAAAGAGTATTCACCTGCCGGTCCACTTGACCTTGTCTGTATAATTGCTCTAGTCATCCGTTTAGAAACAGAACCACACTTATATTTTGGCTGGACCTCCACATTAAAACATTTCTTTATCAAGACAGTAGACTACATTGTGTTATGCTACTACAGAAAGACCAAATCAAATGAAACAGGACTCCTGCTGTCATACACAAAATGTTCTAAGCCATGAATAAACAAAACACATTTTTGTGCTGATCAGAACTGCAGTGAAAACAATATTTTTACATTTGCTGAAGGAAATGTGTGTTTTCTGCCCATCCAAAATGAACGACTACAATACCAAAATGTTTGGCTCATGACGTTGTACAGCTGCAGCACATGCAGGGATGAAAATGCAAATTTCTTACATAAATACAGTGAGAGTTTCTGCATCTATGATAAACACATTAAATATGTCCCTAACTAGGGTCAAATCCACCAATAAATCTTGGCTGAGTACATGGAACATGAAACATCGTTGACTATTCACTGTTATTGCTCAGAAACTGCATTGGTCACTGAAACTTTACTTTCAATTTTTAATGTTTTGATTTATGGAAAAAAGACAAAATGTACAAACTAATCTAATTTCCCCCAGACTGTAATTACATATGTAACAAAGATGTTTCTGTTTGACATTCTCATTCATTTTGTTTGTATGAATATACAACATTACAAACCAGTTAAACATTGATAATTCAATTCTGCCAAGAAGTGGAATTAAATGACTTTTATTACTCCCAAAATTGCATAAATGCTAAATGCTTTTGCCATTTAGTTTATTTTAATTTTTCAATGCTTATGTCTTTAATGAAGACAGCAAACACACACACACACACACACACACACACTGAAGGGAACCGTGACTTTGGCATGCTGGCTGGCGCGGATCTCGGGATTCAGCGGACACTGGCATGCATTTTTAATGCGCTCATAACTGGCACCCTAAAGCTTGGTTTGGAGCGGGTCCCACTTCCAGTTCTACTTCCTGAAGGACTTATTTGTTTATGACAGTGGCAGCATTACACAGGGGTCAGCCAATCATTACAGTCCTCATTTACATATAGAACTCCAACCATAGCATCCAAAACAACCTATTTAAATCTAACATATCCACAATGCAATAAATCGCCCCTTTAAATGTACAGAAAACCTGTTTTTCTGATACTGAAGGAGAAAGAGGAAAACCGTGCTTTTTGAAAAGAGAATCTGCATGCAGTGCATGTCTGGTGCTGCTGTTAGCTGAGTGGGGAGATGTGGGTATATCGACTGAGGGCTGTTTTTGGATGTTTGGGAGCAGGGCTGCGCAGAGCGTGTGAAGATTACGTGTTGGGAAAGATCTCGGCACTAAAGTGGAGCTGCAGGTTTGTTAAGCTCTGCCGTTCTGAATGTTAAAACAGCACTGGAGGTTGCAGCGTTTCTGCAGCTCAGACCGATATCAGGGCTGCTGTCAGACCAGAGCCTGCTGTCTGAATGCTGAACAAATAAACACAGCAAAACAACACGCTGCTTCCTGCGCACACACGACTGCTTGCAAACCAATTCATAAACAACTTTCAAATAGTTTTAACTGGGATTATTTTAGAAGCAAACATGCCAATGAACATGAATTCTTGCACAATGAGTTTGGAAATCAAATCTTTGAATTAACAAATAAGAATTTATGCAAACATCAAAGCATGTGACAGATCTGCACAGAAATGTTTTCGTTCAATGCCCGGGAGCCGTGTGTGTGGTGTGGCCCCCTCAGCCCTGATCTCCACTGATAAACAGCACTGTGTGAAATCTCTAAGACTTCACAGGAGCGAAGAAAAAGGACGGACAATTACTGCAGCTAAAGCGCAAAGTGGACAATTCATCAGTGTTTTTAAGAGTGAATGAGAACAAATGGACAGAGGACTCTGAGGCCAGACCCTCATCTGAGAACACATCACCCAACAAAGATACACCCCACTGAACGGTTACCAGCCTTACGCTTTGATTGGATGAGACACATAATTAAGTTGTCACCCTGGAGCCCCAGTGTGGCATGCTGGGAAAACGACACAGTGGGGGCTCTCTGTTCTGTGCTTATATAGTTAAAGTGGCCTTCTCAAAACCCCCCATCCCTCTCTCTCTCTCTCTCTCTCTCTCTCTCTCTCGCTGACAGTCTGGATAAAGACAGTGAGAGTAAGAAAGTGTGCTGCAGATAACCTGATACTCAACTGACTCTGAGATGTGCCATTAAACCAGATCTAGAGATGTCGTTAGTGTTAAAGTGTGTGTGTATCTACATATGTGCGTTTGGTAAAGTTTTAAGCTTTTTCCTGTATTGCAGATCTAAAATGAAAGCACATTCACTACTTTGTCAGAAATGCACATGGAGAACCCTAAAACATATCAAATGTTATAGATAAACTTTATACCTTTTAAAGGGAATAAGATTACATACCCGACAAAATGAAATTAAGAATCATAAAGATATAAATATGACAGTGATAAGAAAACTGCTAATGAGAAAGAAAGATCTCAAGTTCAAATCTCAAGGGAACAAAGACAACATGAGTTCTTCCTCTGCCAGCTGCGGCTTCTTGCAGTTACAGTAAACTTATGAACGATGTAGATAAAGTGAGAGAGCGCGAGTGAGATGCTGCTTTGCTGTCGATCTGGAACTCTGTGACTAATTCTAAAATACAGAACATAAGTTCCATTTACTCACAACAGAGCATGAACTCCAAAAGAAATTTAATTTAAAGCCAAAAGAAAACCACCATCAACATGAAGGAGTATGTATGCTGTAATTTCATAGGTGGCTCAAACAGCCAACAAATCAACAGTAATACAATCCCAGTGGGAGAACATACAAGTGTGTGTGTGTCGGTTCTGAAGTCCTGGCGCCTCTTGAAACAGAGCAGAGAGGTTATAGTGTCCTTCCTCCCTCTCACTTTTCACTTTTTGTGCTTTATTGTACATACAACAGGAATAATAAGTATCAACAACAAAAACTAGAATATACACATATGTGTGTGAGCCAAAGACTGATCCTGAGTCAGCTCTACAAGCACAAACAACACAGCAGACTGTTTACATACAGATGCAGCAACTATGAATGATGCATTGATAAAATTATTGATAAAGAACCATTTACATAAAATACAGTATGACAGTATGACATAAATACACAAACACATACACAAGCAAATCAATGAAAGAGGCATACAAAACCACTGACACACACACAGACACTCACCTCACATATCAGAGACATGCAATGTATGCAGACAGAAAACAAGCAACAGTTCTGTAAAGATAAAAATAATCATCTTATCACACACCCCACACCCTATCAACTCAAAAGAGATAAAGAATGAAACTGTGACAGAGAAAAAAGAAATAAAGACAGACAGGCAGAGTGAGAAAGAGTGATAGAGAGAATGCAAGAAAAGACGACAGAGGGGGAGAAAGAGAGACAGAGAGAGAGAGGTTGTTGAGTACTTCATCCCTTTTAGACAGAAGAGATAAGGGTATGAAATGATTTGCTTGTCTCTTAGCACAACAAGCTGTAACATCACTGATATTACATTGCCTCAAGATTTTTTATTTTATTTTTTAAATGGTTCCTTTTTCTGCTGTTGTGGTTGCCATAGCGATGAGGATGGGGACAAAGGGAGGATGTTGTGTTTTTGAAAGAGAGCTTGTGGGTTTGGAGAGGTGTCATGAACACAGGTAATTTCTGCACCTGTTTTTAGTGATAACACCCTCACACACACACACACACACACACACACACACACACACACACAGCACCTCCCCAGCTGTTTCCACCTGCCTGTACAATCCCACAGATTTTAGTTTAGCCAGAGGGTCTGCATCTGTTCCTGACAGTAAATCAGTAAGTCATTAAATAAACACACTGCCTGTAAATAAGTCCACTGATAGTCATTCACAGAGCAACACTGAAACTGTTGCAACAAACTGTTACTTTTGTGTTGTTGTTTTCATGTCTACACATTATAAGAGAGAAGACGAGAGAATAAAGCAGAAGACAGGAGAGGAGAATCAGATGAGAAAGCTGAAGCTAGCTCCTCTCATCAATGTTTAAATACTCTCTTTCATCTCGGACTTACTCTGGCCTCTCAATTTCCTGTTTCTGATCTTCAGATCTAACAATGATTGTCCTTCCCCGCTGCCAAACACAAACACACGTTATTTTTGTTACTTAATGGAAACGTTCCTACAACGTAAACTTGCTAGCTGGGAACATTGTTATCCTAATTGATCTGTTCACTAGTGGAAAACATTTATCAGAGGGTCACTGGATGACATTTTTGACAATAACCTCCACAATATCTTCTGCATTTGTGTGGCTTTCACAGTAACCTTTTTGCCCCAAACCTGCATCGTTTCTGCTCCTGAATGTTGAACGTGACAGAACACATGAGAGTGATATGATTAACACACCCATCACAGCACAGATGGGCGAGAGTCACTGAACTATCACAGAGAAAGTGACGGAGTGAGGGTGGCAGAAAAAGAGAGCCTATGAAAGAGATAAGAGAGTGAGAGAGAGACAGAAAAGAGATAATAAGTGTGTCTCGCACCCCAGACTCCCCTGCAGTATCAACTTATGAGTGCAGACTCCCCGGTGAGCAATCAGTGTCTGAGGAACAGTCCTCAAACAGCAAAGCCGAGGTGAAACCTGCCATTTTAACCCACGGTGACATCACTGTAATCAAACGCTCTTGAGAACTGCACTGAGACCAGTGATTTTCACATATTTCAAAGAGAGACAGTAAACACACCCCACCTCACTCCCTCGCTCATTCTCACACTTACGCACATTCTCCGGTGACGAACTAACAAGCTAAAATCACGCCACATCTGTACAGACATTAGAAATGTTTAAATAACATTCCTAGAACATTCAAGATAACAATTTTAACATTCGTTTTTGTTACTAAATGGAAACATTCCTACAACCAAAGACTGTTGTGTAATATATAAATCATACATTCTCAAATCACGATTAGAAAATGGTTAGAAACCATATAATAATATAATCAGCTTCATCATAGCATGGCCATGGCAACCACTCACAACAGCCCCAATAATAACACATAGCAACATTTCAAATGTTCTGAAGTTGGCTGTTAGATCTGGATGTAACTGTCCCAACTGTCCCAACAAACATCAACAGGCTTAACACACAGACCCAACAAAACCAACCAAAGATTACCAACCAACCAGTGTAGAAAGCCTGGCACACATTTACACACACACACACACACTGACTGTTTGACAGCTACAGGGCTGCACTGAACTGAATTGAAAAACTGCAGAGGTTTGATAGATTCTGTGCTGCACAGAATGGACGCATGTTAGTGCATGAATGCCTGCACACCTCTGTTGCATTTAACACGCCATCACGCTGCCTATGTCTCCCATCTGTCTTCCTGCACTGAGTGACTGCGAGAGAACCCTGAGTCCTGGAGGAATTCTGTTCCACTGTATAAACTCAACAGTAAAAAGAGACGTGTGCCATTTTAATCTGATGCATGTGTGTCTATGTATTCAGAGGGTTCTAGATTAAGAATGTAAAAAAACCATATTGAAGAAACTGCAATTATAAACAGCTGATACATTCTGAATGTAAATACAGTTCTGATTTTGATTTATTTCAGTATTATGCTGGTAATAAAATCTTTCTGTTACAGGTAAAGATAAATGAGCAAATTAGCAAAAGAGCAGAAATTTAAAGAATGCAACAGAGCTGTGGTGCTCATGTGGAAGATGTGGGTTCAAATCTGGCTTACGGCATGTCAGAACCATTCCTCCCTCTTCTAGCTATTGTTTCCTGTAATTTCAGTGTCAATAAAAAAGCCAGAATAAGAGAGAAGGTGAAAGAACACTCAAGAAAAACCTGCTGTGCTTTTTAGCTGAGGAGACAAGAGGCTGTTTTTTCTCTTAGACAGCACTGAGATTAAATGGAAAGCACACTGAGACCTCAGTGTCTTCTGCTTCTCTGATGTTTCGACCCTGAAATCTCACATGTGGCTTCTCTAGAGTTTTGATGCAATCTCAGCTACAGCATGTCACAATTTTGCTCTGATTTTCAAAGACACGGAAGTCTGCAATTAAAGAGATTTCAATATACAAACTCAAACATTTCTTACTGAATTCCTTCAAAACCAAATTATCTGAACAAATGCTAAAGTTTCTATGCAAACCCCAAGATGAAACCGGTTTTAGAATAGTTTCTTCCCTTTTCTTTAACTGTCAAAGCCCGACATGCATAACAACATAACAAGCGCAGCGCACACACACCATTAGATGCAGATATGCAATTATGCATCTTTTAATGCGACGCCTCTGTTTGAGCAGAAAAGCACGTAGGCTGCACAGTAAAAATGCACTTAAAAAATCTGCATGTGAAAGAGAAGCTACACTGAGATCAACACAAGACTAATGATCAAGACTAATGGATGAAAATAAAGATTCAGTACGCCTCAAACTTACACTGAAGCCATAAAGTCAACAACAACACATACAGAACTCTAATGGAATTATAAATCCTCAAATCCTTCCCTGCGGAGCTCGACTGATCCCAGATCAACTTTAACATTCCACGTTCATTATGTCTGATAAGCTACACAGCAGAATTGAGCCTGTAAATATTTGAACCAAAGTAACAGCAAGAAAGGCTAATATATATCATTCATGTATTCTTAAATACAATTAAATGAAGGGGAAGATATGTTAAAGTATAATTTGTGAGCTTAGGGGTCTGTTTAACACCAATAACAAATGCTCAACCACAACACCTTTTAAAATGCAAAACATAATTATCTTTAACAGAAAACTTTATTGGACACTACTGTACAAACACACAAGCGTTTGTGTTACGTTGATTCTGAAACCTTTACAGTGAAGTGTGAAATCTCTCTCCAGTGTCCTGTCCACCTTTCACAGCGTTCGCTCTCCTGTAATCTATCTAAAGGTTTATCTGTCTTGTTCAAGTGAATTTTATTCTATTCTGATATTGTTCAAGAGTCACGGGCCCCGTCGCCCCCCTAACTCTCTCCGCAGTGCTCTTACTTATTTACTAGCACAACAACAAGTTATCTTCCGGTTCATTATCAGAGGAACAGAGATAGAAGCTGAAAATGAGGGAATAAAGGACATCACAACAGTAAAGAAAAGCATGCTGTTATTTTGAGGGCCAGTCAAACAGAAGGAGGTCGGCCAGCCTCAGAAATCTTACATTCATTTTACAAAGAATAAAAGCTTTAATCTGCAGCTTTTATCTGATGACCTCAATCTGCCGGGGTTAAAGGTTAATCAGGGTCAATAACAAATACAGAACTCATCTGCCAGGCCCACACGCAGGCCAGAGGTGTCTGTCTTTCATTCTCTCTCTCTCAGATGCAGGGTTATTACTATAATGGAAAATGCATTCTGTTCTGTTCTTTCACTATCTCTGCATTCATTTACAACTGCAAATGAGCTTCTGTCTTTCATCACCTGAATCTAATGTTTATGTTTTCTACCCAGAATGCACCTGTGGCACAGGATGGTGCCACTTCATAAGCTGTACATATAGTAAGTTGAGCGAGGTGTTGACACTTTCTAAAGAAAACTATAAGACCGATTACTTTAAGAAACAATACCTCACCTCTTCTAAACAAGCTGCATGAAATAATGAATCATGGTACAGATACACAAACATATGAAGCCACGCTTTGTGTCTGTGTGTTTAAACTTGGTCTGCTCTCGCTCTAATCATTTCAATCAAACTTTTGCACCTTGTCTGCCTGGACTGTGGATGATTTGATCTTATCTGTGAGAGACTCATCTATAAATGATCACACAATTAAAAATGACAAGCGTTATAAAAACTTGACATTCATCTTGTCACTTAAACATCGGTCTGCAGGCATACTATTTCTTCATTATGAACTTCATTATAAGATTAACTCTTATTAATGTCTGAAGAAAATCTGTTTTTCTCCATCTCACACTTTGAACTCAACCGCTACATCATCACCTTCAGATTTCAGTCTGAAAATATCACTTCACAATGATCATTTCTGTCATGTCTGTTCATGTCCACATGGTAAAAAAAGGATATAGCTTCAACAATGCATTGATCTGAGCCCAAAACATCAGTCTATCTTAACTGAATACAGAGCTTAAAGATTTCTATTTATATAACGGGTTGTTTTTGTACTGTTTCATTATTTCTCTGGGTCTCTTTTGGACAAATTAAAGGTTACACCCAGACATCTGAATGTGCTCTTAGGTGAGATCATGTGTTTTATTGTCTTTCAGTCAGGAATCAGTTGTGCTGGAGGCTGTGAATCTGTCTGAAGCTCCGCACTCTTTGTGTACCTTCCCTGACCTGCTTCAGAGATCAGCAGACCTGCAAGAGATTTACCGCTCACAGCTGCTTACTGCAACACTCACACCCATAATCTCAAATACACACACACTGCAGAGCCCCATCATTCCAGCACACAGGAAATGTTCTCAGAATGAGGTCCTCTACAAGTTCTCCCAAAGTTTTCAAAAATGTTCTTGCAGTAATGTTAGTAGAACCTTTCAACATTATTTATCATATATCATATATCGACGATTTCAAATGAATTTAAATGACGTGATTCATACAAAATGGTTCTATATAGGTTCTCACCTAACTCCACCCCCAAACCTTATCATCACTGGGGCGAAAGCATATCATATGAATACCTCTGATGTAGCCAATGTGATAAACCGTAAAATTGTTCCAAACTGCAATGAGGTTGTGTTGAACTAATAAGTGACCAACACTACATTTGAAACAACTGATCTGTGAATTACACACAGTAGTGAAGAAAGCTTCAGCATATAAAGTGTATCAGTTTTTTCAGCCTTGGTATGGCCTTGTGCCAGGAACTGTCTCATTTCCTCTGGGTCTGAGAACACACATCTTGGTCTACAGCAGAGAATCTGTACACTGCCAAGCCACCAGGGACATGCGAGTGTAGTAACATCATCCAGACATACAGACTCACTCTTCCCAGATCTGAGCACCCTCCATGGGCCAGAGAGATTCTTAAAGGCCCCTGTCTGCAAACACTCCTGGAGGACAAGCCAGAAGTCCTCTTCAGCATAATAAGCCGGTCGTGAAAAGAGCAGGGCTCCAGAGTGGCTTTCATTTCCCTCACACATAGAAGAAATCCTTCTACCAGATCCTCTGAGCATGCGTTTGTGCTGTTTTCCTTCACTGGGGTTTGGAAGGTACAATCGTGCTCCGTGCTCTATATATCTCAACCTCACAGAGGTTCACAACTGGACGTCTTTCTTATGGTGTAATTGCCCGTTTCAGACAGAGGAACCATTTTGTGCTGTTGTTTATTGGCAGAGGAGAAATTTAACTTACTGCTGATAGAAGCAGTTTAAAAATGCGGCACTTTAGCTGAGATGCAGGAGAGTAAAAGACTCATTACTCACAGTGAGATCCAGAATCAGTGTCTGTGGATGAAAAGTGCCTCACAGAGCATATACAGACATACACAGGAGCATATACAGGAATGATTGCATTGCTTTATACACACACATGGACACACACAACAAACTAGCCTGTTGTGTTGACATTTACAGAAAAGACTATAATCAACACAATTCCCACTGGAGAAAAGCAGGAGTTTGACATAGAAAGAGTTTAGCCGTCTCAAATATGCTCTGACCGTCTGTGAACCAGCAAGAATTTTAAAACATTAGCGTAATTAAATTTAGTTTACTGACATTTATACAACAAAACCTTTCTACGGTGTTCATAAACGAAAGTTGACAAACGTTCAGGCGGTGTGTCCGCGTACACAGCTGGATTAATTAGCCGAACATCATTCATTTTTAAAGCTTGTGAACTCCAGAGGTCAGACAATGTCATACGGAAAATGAAGCTTTTTTTTACTCTGCACTGCATGTTTCTCTCCTCTGTTTCCACAGCCTGTAGACATCAATCAAATGCAGCGGCTTCAATTATCCTGCAAATGGAATCCCATTTCTTTCATCATTTGGGATGCGGCTGCGTTTAAGTTGCTAACCAAACCTGTGGTGGGGATGAAGTCGGAGACATGACTGTCAGAATACAACCCCGAGATTTTGCGCCAGAACTTGTTTTCATAAAACGTATTGGCCCATCATCAGAGCTTTATATGACAAACATAGAACGGCTGCTAAATTCTGATGAATGTCGCCCTACAGGCTCTGGAGAATTTATTTTAGAGACAGATAACATCGTATTGAGAGTGACGGGGTGGAAAGTCTGGCTGTGAACAGATCGACTGTCACTAGATGTTACAGGTGAGAACAACTCACAGATTATAAAACCATCTGGTGACCTCGTCTGTTTTTGTGTCAAGAAAATAATATTTCATTTTAATCATTTCTTTGGCATCTCGCAAAAGAAAAATACACAGTGCCATTCAAAGAGCAAGACCCAGCTAACAATTTTAGGTTGTAAGAATGTTCCATTAAGTAACAAAATGTTTGTTCTTTTTAGTGTTTATTCTGTGATGGAAATGACATTTTAAACATTTTTGGAATAAAAAGTGACATTTCTTTGTTTTTCAAAAGCTAATTTCGAAGGTTATATTTCCAATATACACACATTACATTATACATTTTACTCTTGTTGTGCACTTGATTTGAGAAAATACAGCTTGATTGGAAATGATACACAATGACATTTGTGATATTTACTGTGATTATTCATATTTCATTCACAGACAATGTTTTCTCCTTGGTAACCACATCACTCATGTTTAAAAATGCTACAGCATTTAAAGGAACAAGTGAAAGAAAAGCATAACGTTCTTGTGAGAGAAGAGGAAAAAACATGACAGATGAAACGAGCTACATTTCAAGTCAGGAACTTAAACCCATAACTGTGTTAAACGTTGGCACTTGTTATGGACAATAAATACTTGAAATTATAGCTTCATATAAAAAAGTTGCTTTTTCTAAGTGATCAGATAAAAATTGTCTTCATAATTTTTGCTTTTTCAATGATGAAATGGGAGATCTTAAAGACACTGAAGTTGTTCCCAAGTCTTGCCTTAGCAACACCTCGTGATAGTGTATTTTAGGCCAATAAGACAACTGGCAACTGCCCTACCAACACCCTGCAAACCATCACCAACATCACATAGCAACACCCTGGCAACCACCCACAACAACAGAGCATCACAGAGTTTCTTCACAAAAGGTTAAACTGATCTGAGCCACGTTTGAACTGAATACTTTTCATAAAGCTGCTTGTAGGTACAGAAACACAGTGCACAGTGCAGTAATAACTACTTAAATAAATACATCTGCAGTGAGAGAAGCCTTCATAAGACTTCACTGCTCATTGAGACAGATGTCAGCTGCTCACATGAGATCTCCATCAATTACCAGCCCACAGTGTCTGCCTGCAAACAGCAGCGATTCCTATTATGACATTCCACTGAGCTGTCAATCAAGACAAATGACTGCAGGAAGTCACATGACCCACCCAAAACAGCTCTTTCACTTTCACTAGATCAGTTGATCTCCCGCTCCTCTTCCTGTCTGTCACTGGTAATGGAAACTTCACTGTTTATAAGCCAGAATTCCCCGGAGTTCTGCATTTCCCTGTTACATACAGTAAACAGAACCCTGCTGTCAAAAAGCAGCCAAACCTCTGGAGCTCGAGACGATGCCCCCCCGACAGGATGTGACACGCGCCAGAGAGGAAGAGAGCCTTAAAAGGGGCGAAGCCTGTCTGACACATATTAAAACTGTCATTAGGTCTAATACAGACACTTGTTTATAGGCATAAATAAACAGCAGGGGTATAATCAGATGAAAACGAGCGTTTCCTGCTGCGATCGATGTCACATCGAAAATGACAAGTACAAATTTCAAGGAGTTATACCGCGAAGACTCCCTCTCTCTCTCTCTCTCTCTCTCTCTCTCTCTCTCTGTCTCTCTCTCTCTCTGTCTCTCTCTCTGTCTCTCTCTCTCTCTCTCTCTCTCTCTCTCTCTCTCTCTCTCTCTCTCTCTCTCTCTCTCTCTCTCTCTCTCTCTCTCTCTCTCTCTCTCTCTCTCTCTCTCTCTCTCTCTGTCTCTGTCTCTCTTTCTCTCTCTGTCTCTCTCTGCTCTCTCTCTCTCTCTCTCTCTCTGTCTCTTTCTCTCTCTGCTCGCTCCATTATGGTACAAAAGTCAATACAGATACAGCATCTGTATCAGCAAATCTGATGATGTCTTTAAAGCACACAGTGTAAACAATACTGACAAAGTACAAAGTCTTCTGAAGCAAACAGAAAACCCAGAGATATCACAAGTGTTCTGTTGCTGTTCATAATATTTATTTTAAACTTCTTTATTTTGATAAACATTGTACTAACAATTTTTAACTAGTAATTTTCTAAAGTGTTTTAGTTCAACATTTTACTTTACTTTTGGATCGTGGAAAAATCCAATAGCAGGTATAAAAAGCAGTCTTTCATTTTAACATCACTGTTTCTTCCATCTGTTGCCACAACTTTCACCTTTTTTAAGGATTTTGAGCTGGTAATTAGCCGCTTGTTATACTGAGAGCCCAGCAAGATGCTTATCTGTCAAGGTGGGTTTAGAGAGGAAAAGTTACAGTCACTGGATGTGGCGAGTCAAAACAGTGTCATGCGATACGAAAGAAGGACGTACATGGATGAATGTTTTATTGAGGAGGGTTTCATGATCTTAAGTTGCTAATTGCTGTTTTAATCCCATTAAAGCAATTACTTGATTCTGCTAAGCGTTTCTCAGCTGTTCTGTGAAGAATATCCCCCGCGCTGGATTTGCCACGCATTACTAGTTTAATCTACAGTGACGATTGTAGCAACTTCGCTCAGTAAACACTGATTCAGACTGTACGAGCGTACGTCCATGTGTGAGTGTGAATGAAAGTCACATGATGAGTGTGAACGTGGGTTTGTGAAGATGATCTCAGTATGTATTTGTACATTAAGTGTGACTCTAGCACAAAACAAACATTATCAGTGTATCTAAAACTGAAACCGAACTGTAAACTATAAACAATTTTATACATATAAACAAAAATCGTACAAATTCTTTGTGGTTTATAGAATGTCGTATTTGTTCAATTTCTAGGTTGATTTTATTGTATTTATATTAAATGAGAATAAATACATTTTACACTATTACATTTAGCACAAAGCAAATAAATGCTTGCTCGTTCTAGCACCTCATTCTGTCTGGCTCTTGATGGAGGAAGAGATTTCAGTTTCATGGCTGGACCTGTGGATGTGGGGTCCTTCAAAACGCTCTGTTAAAATGACAGAAAACAGAAAAAGCTACAGCATCATGGGTGCTCATTGTTTCTCGCAAAACAAACCACGAAACTCATGCTCTCAACATCTGCGCAGACGCTGGAAGTCAATACGCCTTTTGGTAAAACGCACATCACTTCTAAACTTTTAAATTTGACACAAAACTCGCCCCCCCAGCTCTAACCATTCCATATTTCAGATGTAATTTGGCACTCGGGAATAAAGTGATCTCCGTGCACAGAAGCAGCAGCAGTGAAAGGGCTGAGCACAGATAATTGTTAACAAATCTGACTCGCGTGGAGTGTGTTTTTCCTCGCCCGCTGCGTTCAGCGCATGCCCATCTCCAGAAAATCTGTCTGTGCTTTTGGCAGTCGCCCCAGAGCAAGCATCTGTCAAAACAAATGCTTCTCGTGTTGTAAATAAATGAAAGAATAAATGAATAGATAACACAATGAAGAGAGAGAGAGAGAGAGAGAGAGAGAGAGAGAGAGAGAGACAGACTAGGATCACTTAGTCAAAGCCTTAAGGACTCCATTTAAGTTTATTTCAACAATGTACATGATATACTAGCAGTCTAAAAATCTAGTTTCAAGCTCAGACTCAAACTCGTAGGTATCAAGTAATCAGTTTTTTGATTTACTACCTGAATTATGCAGATATAATCTTAAAGGAACAGTGTACCCAAAAAATATAATTTATTCATCATTCATTTCTTTGAAATCTGTATGTTTTATTTCATCAAACACAAAACAAGACATTTACAGGCCTAGCAGAATGTCCTAAAGCTGTCCAATGTTTTCTGGACCGGACAGCCTCCGGTCACCATCCACCTTCATTAGAAAAGACAGCAGCTCAGACTCAAACTCGTTTGGTGAGGAAAAAATAAACATGTTTGGAACAATATGAGTAAATTATGAAAAAAAATCAATTATTTTTGGCTGCACTCTCCCTTTAATAACGTAAAAAGATATTGTGTTCAGAAAACAAAATTTGAACTGTGAGGTCATGAACCTTCTGACAAAAGGCATCATGGGAAATTCATCTGCTCTATCAGCCTAGTACAGAAAAGCAAACACACAAGTGAGATTTTCTTTATTCTGCCACAGCATGAAAACATTGTCCTCTTCAGAAGCATTTCTTTCTGGGAAAGTGTGTTACCATCTTAGTGAATAATGCATTAAACATTGAGACACTTTTACAGTGCGGCGGTCTCCTCCGAGTCATTACTCAGAGCGGGCAGCATCCTCTTTTGATCCAGAAAGACACTGTGAAATGCATTAGTTATTATTACTCATTTGTCTGTCAAATGTACCGTTTGAAGCTCTCTGCTCAGATGAATTAGCATTTCATGGCTGTATAGGAAACACCAGTGGTTCAAACCGAGGGTACAGCCAACATCCAATTACATGATATAAACACGGTGAAATGACCCAGTCCTGCAGAAAATCAGACCTCTGACTAACCAACTGTGATCACACGGTGGTCCACGGGCATGCCGACTAAAGACGAGCATAAAAATGATCCAGATGAGAAGCTTACGCACAGAAAAGAAACACCCAATATACACAATCCCACCCTCAGCTGGTGATGAGGTTCCAGTTCAGAAACCTCTTCACTTCAGGCAACAAATTTTGGACCGATTTTTCACTAAGACTCAGACATATTTACATTTATGAAGCCTTCTGGCCATTTTCTACGCTGTCCTTTCTCTGCTCACCATGATTACAGTACTGACTCAGCTAACAATTTTAGGTTGTAAGAATGTTTTCCAAACGTTTCCATTAAGTAACCATAATATTAAAAATATTCTTTTAAAAGTTCTAGGAATGTCCAGATTGCCCAGTTTTTTATACATTGTATTAACGTTATTGCTTGGTTAGAAGAACATTATTCAAACATTTTTTTAACTCCGTAAAGTTCCACTAACAACTTAATAATAGCGTTTTTGATATACATGATATATAATGTTACAAATGTTCTACTAACATTACTGCAAGAATGTTGGAGATTCAGTCCCATATCAAGTTTAACTGATTGAATGTAACCAAGCTTAACTAGTACTGCTTAAATCATCCAACAAACCCTTTACTGACTTGCCAGGTTCTGCTAAGTTTAGATTAGAAAAGAAACGTCACTCTGTTCTTTAACAAAATGACCATTTGCGATACAAAACAGTTTCCACTGAAGCAGGTCAGGATGTCTCACGTCACTGTGACAAATACCTGCTGGTTTCAGGAGAAATAACAAATCTGTCTTATGTACAATTCAGTTACCATAGTCACTGTCACAAACCGCTCATCTGCAAGTGACTCTAAAACATTACAGCATTTAAAATATTTCTTTATTTTACATCTATTTGTGCAATATATGACAAACATCCTAGTTTTAAATCATTGGATTGTTTAAAACTTGGAAACGTCTCAGCAGGGGCTGAGGTGGACTGAAGGACTGCATGCGGATAACTGCTGCTTATATACAGATATATAGATATGTATAGTAATATCTATATATATTTTTACTTAGATACACACAAAAATACCACACACACACATATTCTGCAGAGTAAAAAGTATCTGTGCAGTTGTCACTCAAAAGTTTACAGTGTGTAAAGTTTACAGTACATAGCCCGCAGTTAACACCTTATAAATACTGACCGTTTGGCTTACAATCAGAACCTTTAGGAGCAGTAACTTAACTCGATTACAAACCAGGTTTAGTCTCATCTCCAGAGGTGTGGTACTGTTTGATTTCTGTATGCAAGGTCATGTCCGCAGTTTCCCCCTCCTGTCGTTTTACAGCTGCCAGACTTTATTTGCTCCCACATTAACTTTGCTGCTGAGTTTCCCTTCCCATCTAAAACACATTTACAGGTGGAAGAAAAGTAAACAGGCTGGAACCGGCTCATTAAACAACAGCACACACACTCACATCCAGACAAACTCACTTTTATTCCTCCATCATCCCCTCATTCACCCGTCTTTAAAACACTGTCTGTATTCATGATCATTCAGGAAAGCTCTGGAGGTTGTACAGCAGGCTGATATGATGAATGTGAAATACGAGGGTCTCAGCTGCCCCCCTAACACCCACCACTCCAGGTCAAAGGAGGACTCAAACCATCGCGGTTTGAGATAACCTTCCCTGTGTTAGCCAGTATTTCAAAGATAACTGTGTCAGCTGAAGGCACACAGTTATTCTCTCTCTCTCTCTCTCTCTCTCTCTCTCTCTCTCACACACACTCATTCTCTCTCTTGTGCACACACACACACATGCACACACACACACACACACACACACACACACACACACACACACTCTCTCAATCTCTCTCACACACTCATTCTCTCTCTCGCACACACACACACACACACACACACACACCGCACACACACACACACACACACTCTCTCAATCTCTCTCACACACTCATTCTCTCTCTCGCACACACACACGCACACACACACACTCTCTCTCACACACTCATTCTCTCTCTCGCGCACACACACACACTCTCTCTCAATCTCTCTCACACACTCATTCTCTCTCTCGCGCACACACACACACACACACACTCTCTCTCAATCTCTCTCACACACACATCTCTCTCGCACACACACACACACACACACACTCTCTCTCAATCTCTCTCACACACACACATTCATTCTCTCTCTCGCACACTTATTCTCCTCTCTCTCCCTCTCTGCTGAAGTGAAGGCTGTTGGTTATAAAGCCCTCAGCAGTGTATCTGCCCCTGTGGCTGTCAGTGGGGATTCGTTTCTTCTCACACACTTTAGAGCAGCTCAAAGCCACTTCATCTTTTTGGCTGGGAAGAACAAGTGCAGACCTTTCACACTGTGAGCAGGTCTCTCTTTCAGAAAGCCAAATTAAGCTTTCTCTGGCTTTATTTTCTTCTTCTGTACTGGTGTGTATGTGTAAGTACTTTAACTGTCCCTCAAACATCTGGCCAACAATCTGTCTGTCTGTCCATCCCTCCATCCATCTATCTGATTTACCCATCCTAACTCCTCCCCTAAAATCCAAGGGCAGTGATTGGTTTAAAAGAAAGCTGTTCTCCACCCTGTCCTTCACCCTAAACCAAACCTCAAAACTCTTCTGTATGACTCAAGTCAAGGTTATGTGATGCTTAGAACGTTTGAGGAGATGCCACATTTATTACTTTTCATTCAGGATGTGTCAGTTTCTGAACTAACGTACATTCACTGAGAACATCCAGACAGTGAAGTTCAGTGAAAACACATTCAGCGTGTCCTCTGTTGTTCTTCTTTTGTCTTTTTGCTCTTTTCTCATTCTGGATCAAAGCAATCAGCACTTTATCCTGTTCTAAGCTCAGATACATGTTTGGACTGTAAAATTACTCTTCTGATGTTAACCAACGCTTGGTTTGTGTGGAGGTGAAGAGTCCAGCAGTTCATGATCTTGTACTGAGACCCTGAGACAGTCATGTGACCATATTACACAATCTGAGAGGATCGAATTATTGACAAGAATAATGTTCCAAAACCAGCAAAGGAAACTGATCCAGGAATGACATTTTTCAGGTACCGCTTGTTTGTTTTTCTCAGGGTGAAGAGACTTGTCAGAAGAGCAACATTCAAATCAACATCCATGTAAACATGCAAGGTTGGTGGTCTAATCTGAATTCAGACACAAACTGAATCTCAAATCATTTCACTTTAAGGACAGTCAATTCTGGTTTGTTTTTGTTTGTTAGTTTTTTGGATGGCCACTTGATTAGCGCAAAGTTCATCAACAAACATTCTGCTCAAAAGCACAATACCAAACCTCAGTGACTTTCCACTTCCCGTATCCGCCCCACTGAGGACAGATTGTTAATCACTACCCTGTTATCACCCTACAAACACTGATTCCCCCCACAGACTCCGACTCAACACACAAAACACATCTCTGAGAGGTTTGTGTGATGCCCATCACAGGTGAGTGTGTGCTCATGTCTGGATGACCCTATTGCGAGTCTTTATATGAAGAGTCACCCTCTCTTGTGCCACATTGAACAAATACAGACCATCAACAAAGACTTTCTGCTTTTCCCTCTAGAGCGCTGGTGAGAAATAATCAGACTCTGATCCACAGAGCATCTTCAGCTCTGCGGGGCACAGATGCCGTCTTGTAAGATGAATCTTTGTACGTGTGGAGAAAAAATAAGGCACTGGAAAGAGAATGTAGAGAGAACCTCTTTTTTCCTCAGAAAGATATGAAGAGGCCATTTCCTGACAGCTCTCAGATCAGCCCTTCTTGTTTCCCTGGACACTGTTACCATGTCAACAGCAGGTGTGCTCTGACCTCACGCCAGTGTTTACAGACACCAGTTAAAAACAGATGTAATGACTGAAGCTCACAGTGACCACTTATGGTTGTCGAGTCAGTGGAAGGAAAAAGAGTGAGGTATTCATCCTTCATACTTGTGCTACACTGATCCAGGTGGTATTGGGAGGAGGAGACATTTTCATTCTGCAAAGCATTTGATTGGATGAAATAATAAAGCATCCGCCCATTAGTGCAAGATGAGTCATTAATATTTGTGGTCTGTTTTTCCTGAGGGAAAACAATGTACTTTAAAATGTTATTATAGGCTAAAGGCTAATTTTATCAACTTGAAGAAGTACATACACGCCTTCAGCCACAGAACTCATTTCAATACTTTGTGAGAGATTGATGGATTTCCTCTACAGCTCCTGACAGAGAAGAAAGTCACCTCTGTCTGCCATTACTGCTGCACTTTAAGGTCTCTCAAAGTTTCAAATAAATTTCCTCAGTGATCCACCATGTTTGTGTGCGAGGCAGGGAGTGAAGGAGTGTGTGTTTTAGACTGACCCTTTATTTGCACTGTACATTTACCATACTCGCCGTGTTTGGGTGTTTAACGCTGTGTGATGCATTCTAACGGTAACCCAGCCAACAGGGAATGTTCTCAGAGCGTTAACCAACACTCTCTAAAAGTTCTCTCAATGTTAGGGAAAATTGTTAGCTGGGTAATCAGCCAAGCTTACAATCCACCTGAGAGATTTATCCCGACCTGAGTCAAAACGCTCTGATATAACCTTCATATAACCTCCATGGGAAAACAAAAAACACTGAACACGAGCCAACAGGAAGTCCTAATTGAATCAGGTGTGAATACAGAGTCAACAAACAGAAGCTCAATTCAAATGTCACAAGAACCTCTCTTCTGCTTCATTACATTCACACTGTGTGCTGAGTAACTGGCATCAGCGAAAGATCATCCCCACTTTCCCATGGAAGATCTGATACTCAAATTCAGATTCTGATTCACAAACAAATTCGAATCAGGATCAGGATATTTACACAACAACATACAGTCTATTCAAAATGAGCCTTCACAGAGTTTTGTTGGTATTTGAAATGCTATTTTAGAAAACATATAATATATGCTGGATTTGCAAGACTGACCAATGTGTTGATTGACCTGCTGTGATGAGAGAGAGAGAGAGAGAGAGAGAGAGAGAGAGACCAGCTACTTCTGACATAGTTCACAGAATTCCCAAAGAATCAAATGCTTTTCCATTAAACACAGATCAGCCACACCCAAAGGCAGTCAAATGACTGTAGAAAGACTTCTTTTCATAGCCTGTCATTATCAGGCTGACCTTCGCTGCTGTGAGAAGGTTTCTGCTTCATGTATTCTCCGATTCTTACACACACTGACAGGATGAGCTGCTTTGAAGCTGCCTGGTCATGTGGACTAACAGAGTAAACACAGCAGATCTGAGCAGAACAAAGACCTGGAATCAGAAAACAGAGAGATGCCGTGAAATCTCTCAGACCGAGAGGAGAATAAATGAAGTTTTGAGCTGGATAGAAAGATTAACTTAATACTTCCTTTGTTGTTGATCGGGGCTTATGGTTCATGCATGCTGAGTGTACAATGGAAAGTCCTCTTGTTTAAATGCTTTGTTTTAAATGCAAGGCACTAAAACAATATATTCGTGGGGCCGCACCTTGGCGCATTTTTTTACATGATAATGAAAAGAGTTTTTAAAGTGAAATTAGGCGTTCAATGAAAAAATGCAGGCCCCGTTTCTTTTTAAAGAAACAGTATGCCAAATACAGTTTAATTTGATTTCACAATTTCAACAAATTAAAGGGAAGAACTTTCCATTTGCTGAGCGCAGCAATACGATAACTATCAAGATTCATTTCATGTCACCCAGAGAGAAAAGACTGCGTTCAGCGGAAAACGACACAATTACTAAACCCACCACGTTCATTTATTCAACTATACGTGTGAGGGGACTGAATCAAAGACCCCTATTAAAAGCGTTCATTTAAAAGCTACAGGTGTGTTACAACCAAAATTTTTGTAGCATTTTTTAATGAGCTTTACCCGCGCTGCTAACCAAAGACATGTAGCCTCTGCAGGTAATTACAGAACGACATTACATTACCAGCATGAACAGACTCAGTAAACTTTCAGCCTGTCAAACTGATAAAGAAGAGGCAAAAAAGCATGAGGAGGCCAACAGCAATATACGCACAAATAACTCCTAGCGTGGTGTTTCCCTAAGAAAGCGAATTATTTGGCGGTGGAATTATTTACTCTGCTGCAATGTCGCAGCCTTCAATAAATAACACCCTGTAAATGAAGATGAATGCAAACAGGCGAGAAAATAAATATTAAAACAGCAGCGTTTCATTCATCTGTCTGGAGATTAACGGCTGCGAGCTGACTCAGATAATGTGAGATGCTCATTTCAGTGACACACTTGTGGTACAGTGATACCAGCGAACAATTTGAGCTTGTAAGAACGTTTCCTTAACGTTTCCATTAAGAAAGAAAATGTTAAAGTTTATTTTGAATGTTCTAGGAATGTTAAAAATGTTTGTTAGATGTTATTGCTTGGTTACAGGAATGTTATTTAAATATTCCCTTACTTCTGTAACATTTTTAAAATGTTCCACTAACAACTTAAGAATAACGTTTTTGTTATATGTGATAAATATCGTTAAATAATGTTAACATTACTGCAAGCCCTTTTTTTAATACCTTTGAGAGAAGTTTTAGTGAAGTTTTAGCCAATGTTCTCAGAACATTCCCGATTAGCTGGAAAAGGCCTGAAACTACAAACTAATCCGCAATAAACGGAGTGTTAATAAGAAATGTACTATAGAGAGACCAGCCAAGCCAGTATAACATGCTGCTTTACAATAAAATACAGCTTAAACCAGCCTGAGGGAGTTTGCTGGTCTTATCTGATTTATACTGGTCTAGCTGGTATTTAGCTGAAGTCAAATAGTGAGTACTATCTGTGTGGTGTATACAGTTGCTTCTTCTGAAGTGTGTTTTAATCACTCACTTCTGAGGTTGTGAGGCAGTTTAAGTTTTAGAACAGAGCCAGACAGTCTCTAAAGAGTAAAAACATCTGTGCCATTGCTGGCCATGAAATCCTCTAACTTCTGCCCGTAGGTTTTAAAGCGTCACCTTTCAAATATGACACAGACTCCAGCTTGAGTTGACCAACGCCACGCTCGCATCACCTCACACTCACACTCACACTCACACACACACACACACACATTACAATCCTCAGTGAGAAGGTATTTTTTATTATTTTTCATGGTCTGCATCTGACCTGTGTCAGAGAGACACTGCACTCAGAGGACTCAGATCAGGGACGCGTGGGTTCGAGGCACAGCCTCTCCATGCCTCCATCTCTCCTCTGCTGCAGATGACTGGAGAGGGGAAGAGGGAGGAATATATTTCGCATATTTCTGACACAGTGCTTCTACTCTCTGACACCACTGACAAAATGAAAGAGAGGGAGAGGAGATCTGCCTCAGAACCCGCTGTAAATGAGACAAAGCCGACAGTATGCACACACACACAGCCTGGAACATCTATCCTGCTCAAATCAGAACTCTGGTAGAACTTTATATCAACTTTCTGATGGGAAAAAGAATCTTGTCTTTCAGGTTCACTTTAACTTTGTGAGTAGCAGAGAAAAGTGACTTTCTTTATGCATTACAGATGAAGGGAAGGGTTTGATAAGGTCACAATGCAAAAATAAAGCTTATTTTATTTATTTTTTGGAATTTTGCACATAATGGAACAAATTTTACTTTTACGACGAGCAACACAAATGACACACACTAAAAATAAACAGCTGTGTTCTGCTAATGCACGACATACACAGAAAATCTGCAGGACCCGAGTAAAACAGGTTCTGTTTTTAAAGCACCACTGGGAACATTCAGATGGAGAGTTCTGATCTAATAAGAACAAACTGAGAGAACACTGGAAGGTTCACACCTCACTAAATCCTGTAAAACATCACACCACAGACCTGATCTACACCGTCTACAACCAGTGAGAAGAGAGGGAGAGAGGGGACCAGGAGGCGTAACGTCTCTCTCGAGTGGAGACAGGCCACAATCTGTGTGTGCTAAATATTTAAAGCAGCTCTGGTCTGCTCCAGGCTAAACTACAGCTGATAGTGGCAATCACACATCAGTGGCTGTGTTGTGCACTCATGTGCTTTTATTATTCCCTTGTGCACGTTTGAGGGCTGTTCAGGCTGACATCACATCACACATTCTATCAAATGCAAAGCAGACACGACCCAGCTAACAGGGAAAGTTCAACTGATGCCATCATTCTCTCTAAAAGTTATCAGAAACGTTCTTGCAGTAATGTTAGTACAATTTTTTTAAACGTTTTATATCAAAAATCTTTATTCTTAAGTAGCTAGTTTCAAAAAAAAGATGTTGTGATGTTGTAAAAGATGTTTGAAAATAACATTCTTCTAACCACACAATAACAATAATACAACCACTAAAAATATAGGCATTTTTAACCTTCCTAGAACTTTTAAATAACCTTTTTAAAAATTTAAGTTACTTTTTAATGTTAGTTGATGGAAATTGTTAGTTGAAGGGAATGTTCTTATAGAGTTCCTCTCCTCTCTGATGAAAGACCAGGATAATTACCTTGACATGCATGCTGAACGCAGTGAAGTAACACCTGAGACACACGGCACTAATGCCTGAGTCGATACGTGACAAACTGACTTGAGTCAGTAAATGAGTGATTTACATCACATACTGCATCTTCACTCACTGCTTCCCATAAAACCATAATGGTCTAGATCCACATGTATAAATATTGGCTTGCCAAGCACGTGTCATAATGGAACATTTCTCAAGCAGAAATAAGCGCTATAAATGCATGACAGAGCGCCATGTGCGAGATGAGCGAGTGGATGAGCAGATCTGAGGTCTGAGAGAAGACAGGTGAGGACTCGTGTTTAATGTGAGCTGGCAGGTGTAGGAAACACCTACACATAGATCTTTCCGATAATTTTCTGGAAATGTGTGATGGAGACATTAAAGAAAGTCGTTTTGATCGGACGATTCTTCATCCCCATTAGCTCTTTCTCTTTCCTCATGAGATGAATACAAATAACCTTATCAAATGCTAATGATAAAGTTCACGTGTATGACACAGGCCTCACATGGACTCTCAGATCTCAACTTCTCATCTCACCGTCTTCTCACCCAGAATCAACTAGTTTTAATCAGAAGACAGAAGATGTGGGAGAGTTTTTCATGTGTAAGGTTAGGCTCTTGTGCTGGTGTGTGTAAGTGGTGGGTGGATTACCTCAAACTCTCTAAACTCTACTAGTAACCTCTTCACAAACATCTCATCAGTGTGGACAGGAGAAGTGTGTGGGCAGCAGAGGACATATCTCTCTCTCTCTCTCTCTGTCCTACTTTAAAATTTGGACTAAAAATATGTGTGTGTTAAAACAGTAGTACTGCATCCTTTTCTGACTGTCTGCTCAGGTGGATCTTTCTTCAGTGTGGCTCTCTAAGGTTCACTCTTCCTGCAGGGGTTTAGCCATCCAGACCTACCCAAACGCCAACCAAACCGGAAGCACTAATTGCTGCTAATGGCAGATCTGTGTGGCAGGGTGAGCTGGAGGTGAGGATGAGGAGGAGAGAAGATGTCTCTGTGTTTCTTTCCAAGCCCAGCTAACAATTTTACATTGAAAGAACATTTATTTAATGTTTCTATTAAATAACAAAAACCTAAAACATGCTCCAGCGTAAACCCAAAGTATTTACACAAACTGTGGAGTTACAGCATATCAAGTATGTGAAGTCAGAGCTGTAGCATGAACTACCCACAAAACAGAAATGTGTTACGTCCCGGTGGACTTACAATCAGTATGTCACTTATCCTGATAATTAATCCTAGTTATTTTTATGCATAAGTACATTATTCCTAACCACAGTTAAGACTTTCTCCCGAGGGACATACAGGGCTGAAGTTACAGACCTGCTTCTGCTAACTACATCCAATAGACGAGGCTCAAACACTCATCCAAGAGCATGTGCAGAAGAGAGAGAGTGTGAAAATGGTGAAAAAGAGAGAAAAGGTTCAATTCAAAGAAGATTTACAGGAGACTGAAGCTGTGAGAGATATCTGTATGTGTCCATGGTGTGTTTGTGTTAATTTGTCTTCCATTTGCAGAGGAAAGGATGATGCAGAGAAAGAGCAGAAGAAAGAGACAGAGCAGGGGTTGGGAGAAAAAGGAATAATCCTTATAATGTGCTGTCAGGGCAAGACTGCCCTCACAAACCCCTGACTGGGTGAGCAAGACAGAATCCCTGTTAAAAATAACTCCCCTCTCTATTTTCCCCTCCCTGCCGGCTGCCTCATTCCACTCACTGCCAGAGATGGAAATGGAAATGGATTTAAAAGCGAGCTGGAGAGCGAGAGAGAAGATCGTCACAACCATACACCACACGCGAACAAGGTTTATATCAAATCAGAGAGGGAATAATAATAAAAAATAATGTGGAACAATGTTCAAAATCAGTTTGTTCGAAAGAATTAAAAACAAAAATGATTAGATTTGTTTTATGTTCATTTAGCAGTGGGTAAAGCATGCCTTGCTTATTTTAAAATAGATTTTGTTAAACGCAAAAATTACATTATATAAACGTGAAGTTCATTAGTCTAAATGAAAACGTATTAAAGTTTGAAAACAAATAACCTTTTAAGCCACTGCACAGCAAACATATCAAAATGCATATTTTACAAAGTTATACTGTAACGCTGCATGAGTGACGGTTTATCGTGTTCGCAAGGCACACTTTACCCTCCAAAACATTTAAACTACAATATCAATTTACCTAAATACCGATTGTTTCTTATTTACAAGACTGAAAAAGCACAAGAGAGTCAGAGAATGTAAGACAAAGTAAAACTGTGAGAGAACAAGAAGAAAAAAATAAACCCTCTGACAAATCCAGTTTCAAAAGACCGGACAGAAGGCATCCGGACAATCCAGATTAGTGTTAGTTACTTCATCCACGGCACCAGATCCATCAGGTCCAGAGGAGGAAAAGAGAAGATCAGAACATTTTCTGTCTCTTCAGCCATTTTCACACCGGCTTCCTCTGCCTGAAATCACCCAGGGCTTGAGGAGACCAGCGTGCTCATGCTGAATTTATGAACCTGAGTCAACCCTGCAAAGGATTCTGGGTAGAAAATTTAACCTATGCTGGGACAGTTTTTAGGTCACCACTGAATCAGACTTTTTATGACTAGAAAATTTGTTGTGATAAATGTGTTCGATTACAAAAACCACTGACCAGCCTGAAAGAGACACTTGTAACGTACCTGCCACGTCGACAGGAAAACAGCTCAGTGTAGCGGAATTTTGTCCCACATCAGGGACCAGTGAAGGGTTTCAATGCCGAGAACAAATTGTGTAAAGTTAAAACATATTATTGTCACTTATGTGGCAACTTATGTGGCAATTTTAGTCAGAAAAAGATGACTAAATAAACTAATACAACGTAATTAATTTTTGACTTTATAATTTATAATTTAATTGATGCTTGAACACAGAGCACAACACTCATTGCATGCAAAAGGGGAGAAACACTCTTTATCTACTGACTGACAAATCAAAACTAACACAAACATATATGCACAACACACGTTTAACCATAAATCAACACTCCATGCACGGCATTATCTGGAACCACACACACAACACACATCCGGGAAGACTTCACGCCCTCTGATGTGAGTGTTTATCCTTTATTAAAACTCATTCAGGAGAACTGAACCATGAGAATCCCCGAGCTGATGTTTGTGAAACAGATTCCCTCCCGTTTCTCTCATCTCCAGTGAGGCTGTCCTCAGATGGCTTTTCTTTAATGTATTTCAAGGTCAGTAAACTGATGTGAAATACCAGTCTGGTATGAATGAAGGACAGCGCTGTGCGTGGAAGACGAGGACAGACCTCACTTTTAAACACAGTGAGCATCTAAACTAAAGCTCGACAGTTTTTACATTTGACATTTTTTTAGATTTGACGTGTTTCTGAACTGAGCAGTGTATCTTACAAGCTAATGATGTATTCTAATGTTTGTAATCCACTTTCATCAGACACTTTATTAAAGGATACAGTACAGTGGGCGGGTTATAACTCATTTCATATGCAAAACTAATTAGAGGACATTTACATATGTATACGTCTTAAAGGTAAAGTAGCAAAATAACCTGTTTAATTCCAAATGGCCAAAATGAAGTGAGAGAGAGAGAGAGAAAGAGAGAGATAGGAAAATAGTTTTGTGCAAGAAACTTTCAAGGGGAGAGAGGGTTTAGGAAAAATAACATACTTAAAGTGCACAACAGGTTTGTGTAGGTGGCCTGGCAGGTGGAACACAAACTCTGACATGTGGTGAGGTGGCACTCGTGGGCGATCGAGTTTGAATCCCGCTCGAGTCATTTTTAATTTTAATTTCTCCCCCTGTTCATCATTTACTGTCTGTCCTATTAAAACTAAAAAAAGACCACACAAACACTGTAAAAAAATGAAGTATAATATTTACCCATTAAACAACAAAACAATCAGAAGATTGCACACATCTCTACAGGACAGTGTTTGTCAGTCAGGGGTCTTGAGCCCACTAGGAGCCTCAACAAATGCCCAAGAGGGCTCCAAGATGACTTCAAATGATCTCAAATAAGCCGAAACAAGCATTAACATAAACTGAAACAGCTAAGAATTATGATATTTCTAACTGTTTGTGTTCTAAGGGTTTGGATTAATTGTTCTTGAAGGAACATGCAAAGCTGTGTATTTTTACATCTTATATTTGATGGGTGTCTGAACAGCTACTCAGCGTTTTTCAGGAAGCCTTTATAATTGGCCTGCTTTCAGGTTCAACCGACCCCATCTGGATGTCTTTCCTGCCTTCAGAAGCAGCTAAATGGAGCGCAACCAAAAGAAACAGCATGCACACCTTTTTGAAAGCATTTTGGACTATTTGACATGCTGTCTTAAAAACACAATACTGGTAGTGGGACACTCAAAGACAGTGTGAAGCAACGCACACTGACAGCACACTACATGAAGCTAAACGCTGCTAAAAATAATACAACAAAAACATTTTCACAACAAAACATGTCAAATTGGCCATCCAATGATGAACTTGGATGTCGGGACTAGTTTAGAACGTGACCCTATTGTGCACAAAAAGAAAGAAAGATGAAAGGAAGGAAGGATGGAGGGAGGGAAGCAATAGCTATTTACCTACAAGAAAGAAAAGAAAGAAACAAGTAATGAAGATCATGAGCAACACACACACATCAGGGTATGAGTGTCCATGTGAGGCAGAAAAAGACAATCAGTTTCAGGAGGAGAGTGTGAAGAACTCTCTTCCACTGCTGTAACTGCCAACAGATGCACAATAAATCGCAGAACAACACGGTTTTTGTCACAACCGTGCAGATCTTTGCTGAAGGTGCAGTTTTAATTTATTTTTATTTTTTATTACAACCTACAACTGTTAGCTGCATAAGTTGCATTTTTGGGGCATAAGTTACCAAAAAAACCAAGCCTTGCCTTCATCAAATCCAACCTTCAACCCCCAGCTGCAGGCTTGCTAGTTTTCTCCAGAGAGTCGGTCTCTCTCACCATCCCAATAAACTAATGAAGACTAATCAAATCCCTCATCCATCTGATTAGCATTAACAAGTCTCTCTGTCTGCCTGTAACTCATTACATTCATCAGTTCTCTCCCAGCTTCAGAAAACATCTCATTATACGTCAGGCTCAGACACAACAGAGACGGGCAGACCGTCAAAGAAATCAACGAATATTAAGATGACCTCAACCAAACACCAATCTGTGTGATTTACAGCCATGAATCATTTATTTAGTTGATTACATGTTCTTTCAATCCTAATTCCAAAGTTCCCTAATCTAAAACCCTTAACTGACGGTGTTTTGTGGCAGTGACCCAGTGTGGCTTGAGGATCATGGGATGCTGCTAAAGTTAATATTTGTTTACTGAATCCCAGTTCTCTCTACTAAACCCTGAAGGTGCGACACAGAACCTGTCAGCCAAACCCAAACACATCCAGAGCAGAAATTCTGCGTTTTTTCCACCAAGCTACAGGAATGGGCTCTTTTTTTTAAAAGAAAGAATCTTGGTACAAAAATCACATTAAGTTCACACCAAAATATACAATCATGACAAGAGCATAAAGACAAGCCACTGTTTATTGATCTGTGGACTGAGGAAACTAAAAAGCATAAGAACCTGATTGGCTGGCTAACTGAAAGGGCTTATGGGAAATGGAGTTGGAGGACTCTTGTATTTGGCACAGAGCACAAGGTTTCACACTTAAACTAGTTTGGCAACTTTAAGGGGTGCAAGTCGATGGTCAATTTCACAACATCGATACAAAGACGTTTCAATCTCATTTCTGCTGTAACCTCTGAGTCTGTGGCTTTCCACACGGTCTCTCAACTTCCTCCTCACTGATGGTGACTCCTCCAGACTTAAATCCACTGTATTGATCTGTTAAAGGACACCGGCAGCATCCCCCACAATGCAATGCGGCACAGTCAAATGACCATCTCCCCAGAACTTAGAGAACTAATGAATGTTGTGTCTAAACAGACATCTTGCTTATCAATACAAAGAGCTGATGGGGTTTGTTAAAACATATTATGTAACATAAATGACTTTGAGTTTTGAAAAATTATTACATGTGAATCTTCAAAGTAAGGGCGAAAAATACTGTCTTCTGCTGGCTGCTTGAAAATAGTTTTATATTTGGTACTTTAAAATTTTAAAACTGGAGCGTCTCTAGAATACCAGAGTCATTTTGTTATAATTATGAGCTATTCAAAGTGAATCAAGCGAGAGGAACGACAGAACATATACAGAGGAAACGTCACTTAAATGGAAAGAACTCTTCTAAACATCTCCGGCTAAAAATATCCCATTTTAATTTGAAAGCTGTGGTCAATTTCACCCATCTGGCTCGTGACTGCAGCGGGAACTAATAAAGTCTGTCACCAGAGTGCACGCTGCTACGGTTCGAGTGGCGAGTCCCCTTCCTCCAAAACAAATGACCCCCCCACACGCACACACAGTTTATGCCATATTGTTCAACCACACTGTCTTTAATCATTACAACTGTATCTGTTTCACATCTGGCTCTCTTTAAAGACAGTGAAGGGGGTATTAATGTAATACAGAAGCAGAGAAAATGTTGCGGCTTTAGCCCCTCTCCATCCACAATCCTGCAGCTTGATTCGTGCGGTGTAAAGAAAGCTATAAATACACACATGCACGGTTGCTTATCTGAATAGATGTGATTCTCATCTGAACTGCTTGATAATGACTCTGCACTGCAGACTGTGGCCTCTGTGAAACGTGTGTGTTCCTGCCATAATCATGGTTATTTGTCTCTAGATAGAGAATAAAGCACACACTGCCCTCCTTCTATGATGCCCTGAGGTCAAACTAATATCACACACTGTGTGAGACTCTCTACAATATATACAACATAAAGGTGTAAGGAACTGAAAACTGTGTAACGTCTGCTCTTCAAGAAGGCAGATAAACATGTTATGTGGATGACTTCATTTACTGTGCCAAACGCCACAGTGGACCAATCAGAATCACATATTTCAGAGAGGCGGGGAAAAGGTTTATAAGAGAAAAAACGTTCACTAACCCTTACAAAACAAACAGACAGTTAAGGACAGAAACGTTCTTCCAACCTACAACTGTTAGCTGGTTTGTAGATTAGGTGTGCCACTAAACTGCCTTGTGTAAGAGGAGTATGTGTATGTCTTGTGTATATATAAAATGCCCGTGTGTGTGTAAACTAGCAGCTCTATCAAACATACTTCATTACTATCTATAACTTCTCTCAAAGACTGAAAACAGACTGCAAACACTGTAAATAGTACACAGCACAATACAGAGATATTGATTCAGAAACACAAACAGAAATGAAATGGGAGAGTGCAAAAACATGGCTAACTTATTAAACTCAAGGAAAATCCGGAGAAATGTGACTGTATTTTCTGTCCTCCGAGACAACTGGAGGCTGTACTGAAGCCCCAATATACTCCCGCTCATCAGCTGAAGAAAAACAATATTTCTCCCCTGCCATTTCATAAGCCTGCGCTGCGTAAAGAGACGATCTTATTTAAAAACAGCCACCGTATCATTCACGAGGCAGATGGCGTTTATAGCCATGAATCAGAGCGTACAGAGAAAATACAGAGAATTCAGCGAATCAGCTACATAATGAAGATTATCTGTTTACAAACTCCTACTTGCTGAGAAAGAACTACAAAGTAGGGAGGAAACCACACAGACTACTCAGAATAAACAGCTTCTGGGAGCCCAGGAAAATGTTCCATGGAAAATAATTCCCATGGGAATTAAAGAAGAGGAGTGAGGAATACTGTAACTATACATATGCAAACAATACTCCATACCCACAATGCAGTGCGGTTAACGTGAAATTGCATTTTCAAAGTGACTAATAAACTGGACGTCATATCAGACATGATATTTTTCATTTAGTACTGGACTGATAATTTGATCAGACTGCAAGGAATTATGCCACAAAATCTGTTTAAAAATGTGCAATAACAGTTTATATTTACGAGATAAACAGCCAGTTGCAGAATAAAGCATGCAAACAATACTGTATACCCATAATGAGATAAAATAATAAACGATAAGGTCATGTGACCACAAGAGTGCTACATCCCATAATGAATTTTGTTTTAACATACTGTTGTAAGCTGCTAATCTGTTCCAAACACAGCCCTAGACTTCCACTAAACAGGAAAAACATTTTCATGGTTTTCATACTTTAAACCATTGAAATGTCAAATTAAGCAACAGCACAGAAGTCACAGGGAGAGGCAAACTTACAAAGGAGCCCTCTGCAGCTGAGATCAAGTCTTTCATTCAGATAAATTCAGTCTGATTCAGGCCCTTTGCTCTGTGCTAATTGGCAAACACTGACAGAGTCAAAGCACTGCCGTTCAGCACAATAAACTGAAGAGAGCTCAAACAATTACACACAGCAATTACATGTGTGATTCGAACCCTGTCTATATCAACAAGGTCAATGAGACAATGACAATCAGGCATATTAAACAAAGACAGACAGAGAGGATGCAGTGGATCATAAGATGGGGACCTTTATCACCTCATTTATCCACTGATATTACACAGGTCAGTGCTGATACAATAAGTTGCTCTCAAAGGTCATTTCTGAAAACTCCGGCATGATAGAAAGGCGCCCAAAAACCAGTGATGTCACTCCAACCCAGCATGCTAAACACGCTCACAAACTAATGAACAAACTTGCCTGCAGTGAGTTGAGGGATCTTAATCCAACAGAGACCGGATTTGAATCCAAATTTTCCACATAGCCACCACGGCTCACTCTGACTGAGCATGTAGTCACCACTAAGCCACAACTCCTACAACAAAAAACTATTCACAACTGTGGTCTGTAAACCGTTTCGCTGACTTCGCTGTGTTGTAGGAAAATATAGCCAGAAATGCTTTATTTTTACTGGGATACTTTAGGACTTTAAAATACACTCTTCACTGAAGATACAGTACCACTTTGTCAGAAGCTCTGTATGCACAAAGCACAACACTGTACAGGCCATTACAAACACAAATGTATGTTTTCAATGCAAGCTGTTTTCACCATCACAAATGTCTATGCTGAAAATTCTAGAAATGTTCAAAAGGTCCAGTTTTTCAGATGGTAATTTAAACATTTTAAAACCTGTAACGTTTTAAAGCATACATAATCAATAACATAATAAAGAATAACATTTTTGATATAGATCACATTACAAACGTTCTACTAACGTTACTGCAAGAACATTTTAATAACTTTGAGAGAACGTTCTGAATGTGCGTGCTCAGACACTGTCCACTGAGGCTAAAGCACACTAAATAAACCTACACTACAAAGAGACCCCTATTCAAGTTGTGCCGCGGCCAGCACGCAAACATAATCACACTCAGTGGTCGGGCACACACAACAGCCTGTAATTGTGTTGTGAGAGAGCAGCTGCTGATGCACAGCTGTGGATCAGTCCTGCTGTTTGGACATTACACAACCTGCAGGTTTGATGTGTCCCTCCCCCTGCCAGCCATCAGTCCCACGAAACGACACGGGCCTCTGTCAGTCTGGTTTAGCCAAACCTTTCTTCTTCATCTGCCTATTGAAGAGAGCTGGTCTCTGCACCCCAGTCGAGGCACTACAACAGACCTGATTAAAGAGGAGAAGACAGGGGCAGAAAACAAGGTCCTCGACACCCCGCAGAGATAAGAAATACAATATCTGCTGTCGCTTCTTGTCATGCAAAGGGCAAGACGTTTAGTTAAGTTTTGTTTTTTTCACTGTATGGCTAAAAATGGAGCTAAAGAAATGCCACAAATAGATTTATAACAATAATATATAAATCAAGACAGATGAGCTTTGAGATTGTGACAGTATATGCTACAAGTTTAAGTAATTTCCAATTCAAATAAAAACAATTTACGAAAGAGCTCTGCCCTCCCATTCCTACGATCCAATGCACAAATGTCATAATAAATATACAAACAACATGCATTTAAATTCTGCAATAAACTTATATTAAATATGTTGCATGTTACACGTATAAATGACTGTTAATAGATAGTTTTGCATTGCAATACATTTTGTATTCGATTATGTAACTTCCAACACCTCATGTGATTCTCAGTCGATTACCTCATGAATATTAAGTCATACTTTGTCCTTTGTCTTTTTCTTTGCTTTTCAAATACATTTTTTGCTTTAAATCAAAGGCTGTAATGTTGCGCTTGACATTGGAGCTGGTTGGTTTGGATCATAGCTTTGAACTGAAAGTTTTTTATTTTTAAATACCTATGAAACCAGTGCTGCTGAAACAGTGGGCAGTCAGATCTGATCCCGGGACCTTTAGGATATTAACATTCATGTCAACGAGTAAGTAACAGGTCAGTGTACTTAACAAGTAGGTAAACTGATATCATTTACTCAAGAGTGACAGGTTTTCTCCTCATGGCCACATATCATGTAATTTCTTACATTGATGGACATCTGAAGATCAGCGAACACTCAATTAGACTCTCCAGGAAATCTCTCTAAGACTCTCTTTAAATCTGTCTGATGGCTGTAGAGGGCAAACTATCGGACCATCAGAGTCTGTGATGCCGAACGCTGACAGAAACTGCTGCAAGGAACAGTTTATGGGTAAACATTGAGGGACTAACCCTAACCCTGCATTAGACAATCCTTTTTCTGATTTGTCAATAAGACCCTCACACAGAGAACGATGGATCAGTCAGATCTTCACTTGATGGAAGACAGTGTACACACTCAGGTGTGTGCCCAGAACATGAGACATTAACGTGTTTGCTCAGGTCAAACAGAACTGAAGGTTAATGCTCAGCACAGACATTAATGTGCTTACAGACTTTCACAACACTGTGAGTGTGGACCAGGCAAACGTAATGTTGTGAACAAGAGAAAATGGAAGAGAGAGAGGGCGAGAGCAGAGACGACTCGATAAGTCTTTACATTTACATGTACACATTTGTCAGACGCTTTTATCCGAAGCAATTGAAGCTGCAGTCCGTAACTTTATTTGAGGTTAAAAAAAGAAAAAAACAGTTACATAACAGCTGTTAAAAAATGTCCCCTTATCTTATCCTTACCCTGAGTTTATAATAATGATTTATAATTTGAGCTGTTGGGCCTGATTTCCCGGGAAATGTCAGTTTGGCTTCATTTGACTTCAACATACATAAACAAAAGTATGTGAAGTAACCAGAAATTTTGTGTTTCAAACAGAGATGGTAGTAGAGAGGCAAAAGTTACAGGTTGCGGCTTTAAAGTGCATTTGGAATATACATTTTTAGATCAGGCATTCCCTGCAAATCAAACCTGTGACTCTGACGTTGCTAGCACTATACTCCACCAGCTATACAAGTTATATAAACATATATATAAACATAACATATATACAATTTAATAATAACTAAATGTAATTGATTTCATAAATTATCAAAAGGATGAGTGAACAGCAATAATCTTCGTAACTCTCCTCACGTGAGTGCACCGTGAGTGGCTAGCAGAAAAAGAAACATTTCTTACACAATGGACAGAAGAACGATTTGATTTCTGGATGGGAGGTGGAAGATAACAGATGCTGTTAAGATGCAGCATGAAAGATGCATGTTGTTTTATAAGATGCACTCGAGTGTTAGTGTGCAGAATAAAAAAATACTCTATAGATGAAACGCAAGTCCAAAAATAAATAAATATATTCAGACCCAAAGTGACTCCACGCCACATTCTAAAGATATATGTACATCAATTGAAAGCTATGCTGTCATTTTCAAACTGTTCATAATTATGTATATATATATATATATATATCTAAACAAAAAGCAAGAAAATGAAAGAGAGAGAGACAGAGAGAGAAAATAAGGAAGTTGTTCTTCCACAAAACTGACCTTGACCAACAAATGGAGCCAACACAAGCATGCCGATATTAATGTGTAGAGAGAGAGAGAGAGAGAGAGAGAGAGAGAGAGAGAGAGAGAGAGAGAGATGACTGAAACCACAAACCACTGCACAGATGTATGAGCAACATCTGTCTAAAAGCATTTAATCTGTTCCACTGGATCAATCATTCAGACTGAAACACAGAGAGAGAGAGAGAGAGAGAGAGAGAGAGAGAGAGAGAGAGCGAGCAGTGGCTGTCTGAAAGCAGTCTGATGGAGGTGACAGCATGTGTTCAGCAGATCAATGAATGAGAGAGAGCAAACGGCTTGTCTTTATGACACACATTCCTCCGAACACACAACTTCAATTCATCTAATCACATCCTGCTATAAAGAGCAGAGGTGAGAAACAGCCTCACTCGCCCCTCTCGCCCGCTCTGGGTCATGTCACCCTGCAGCAGATGAAGGACATGCTGGTGAATTAATCATTTCATTCACCTCTGATTCTCACCCTGTCTTTGCTTATGAACATATAGTCTGTAATATGAAGTGCAGATGGGGTGCTGTGCATACAGGCAGAAGTCTTGGAATTGTGGGAGAGATGATGTCAACTTCCATATCATCATATCATCCATATCAGTTAAAAGGTAGTTGACAAATTATATAGAAATGGATTTTGTCTTCATGTCATGAAGAAAGTGTTAAAAAAAATGAAAACTCTAACTTGTAAAGGGTCTATAAAAATCTGATTCCAGATCCGTCCAATCAGGAGGAAGATATTGTGTAGTCTGGTTAAATTAAGCAGCGCTGGCTCTCTGTTTGCTGGTGCAGTGTGTAAAGTCACAAGTTTCTCACATCAAATTAACATACAGAGGGACTCTGATGAAAGAGCTATTTAAAGGCTGCAGCCTCAGGTACTATATATAAACTATATCAAAACACAAAACGTGTCACATGCCTGTTCCTCACAGCCGAGGAACCCAAACGTGCTGTCTGTGGAGATCTCCATACTGTGAGAAGATATTTTGGATGTCCTCACAGGTGTGAAGGTATGTGCTCACCTCACATTCTGTGGTAGCTCATTTACACCTTTTCTTAGCCACTGAAAACCGCAGCACCGTCTATAGGAGTTTTAAAAGAAAAGCGTCAAACCTCACCACGTGCCGAAGCTGAGAAAAGTTCAATGTTATGCAAATGAGCAGTGATACGATAGGTCAACTACCAATGGGAGTGAAGAGAGTAAAGTGGGCATGATTCATCTCCTGTAAGACTTTGTAACGTAGACAACAGATGGAAGAGAAGTGAATTTAAAGTAAAAGTTACATAAAAAATAATTATATCAATAATATATACATTCTTTAATAGATAGATAGACGGACAGGCAGACAGACAGGTCTGGAGTTTAAAGCGTGTGTAAACAGAGGAAGGACATGCATGCGCGGTGGAGAGATCCGTGAGGTGTAAGCTGACAAACAGAGCGGCCTCTGAGGAAAGCAAAACGGACTGAGCGAGAAGTGGTCACAAGAGTGTTTACACTTCATCCTCTTATAGACTGACAAACCACATGAGACCACAAACCAGCTGATACTGACACCAGCAGGGATGAAAGCCGACACAGTGAGATCTCATCACAACAGAACCTGCGGTGAAGATGAGTTATGATGTCTGTGTTACACACTGAAGCATGCTTAGCCTCAGGTCTGATGACTTCATACTGTAGATTACATTATATGAATTATAAGCACAGTGCAGATAATAGTTACTAGTCTGATCAATTATAATGTAGGTTTCTGGGAAGTTCATGTTGCGCTGAGGTCTGCTATGCTTTTCAGTAATGTTCATTACAAAGTGAATCAAGCATCTTTGTTAGTATTCCTCATACTGAGTTGCAGATTTGAATAGCTGATGGGGGGAGCTTGGGAAAGCCATGTGAAAACAAATGGCAGAAATGGCAGACTTTATCTTTAACTGTACACAGAAGTACAGCTGTACATGTACATAATATAACCCAGAATTTGCAGCTCTATTATACAGTTGCAATACTGCAGCAAAGAGTTTAGAAACATCACAGCTTGTCATGAAACAGGTCATCCATCAACAGGGCCCTGGTTAGTCTATAATCACAATCCAGGGTCATGTTTTCAAGCAAACACAGAAATGTCCTCAAATGAACAGATCATACTGTCGCCTCTAACTTCCATCACATCAAAGAGAAGCTCTTTCACGCGACACTACTCTGTTTGAGTACGTCCTCTGAGAGCTATAGCTCAAAAAACACAAAACATAAGCTTTTGTCTGTTTATGATTCTATCTGTCACATTTTCTGTTGTTGTGATCCAGTACAATAATAACATCCTATTTTATGCTAATACGAACAGATGTCTGCACACACGCAGGCACAAGTATATTCCGCCACGCAAATTTCCTTTAGAACACAACAAAGTCATCAGCTTAAAAGTCACCATCTCATCTGCACTACAGAAGAAAACCCTCTTTCTTCTCCAGGCTGACGGCGTACCTCTGACCCTCCAACAGAGTCCTCAGTAATTCTAAAGGTGGATCACCTGCAAAAGCAGAACTGAGAGAACCATCGCGTCAGCAGGAGTCCAGCCTCGCACGGAGGCCAGTCTGACCCTTTACATCCCTGGAGAAAAGTAGTTGAGGTCTATTAACACAACAGAGCAGAAAATAGAGGAAGAGAAACTCGGTTCTCCGTTCTCAATCCATCTTTCTCTTCCACTCTGCTGTTTTCTCTCCGGTATTTTTATCATAACACATCTCGCAGCATCTGAGAAAACAGAATTTAAAACACACATCTACCATTCCACAGAGATGTATGAGGATTGTATTCTGTAAATAAAAATTAACACACAGCAATAACGTAGGGTTACAGTTTATTCCAACTGCTTTCTCAACAAATCTTATTATTCAGAGTTGTTGTAAGATATTTGCCAGTGTCTGAATCACATATCAGCGACTGCTGGGGCTCAAAAAAAGACCAAAGAAAAGACCAGAATGAGCATCTTCCTGCCACAAGAAACAAAAACGATTCATTACTGTATTTTAAGTGCACTGAAGTTTTTTAATTTCATATGTAATTTGGAAGATAAGAAAATATGCATTAGTATTCTAATTGACAAGAAACATCACCCACACACAACAGAAGGTCCATTCAAAGATCGAGTTAATCACCTGCATATAGCCCATCTGATCGCATTAAACAGCGCAGGCCTGAATGCAGCACAGCATCAGATCAGATGTGGTCTCAGATAAATCACTATGAATAAAACTGAAGCACGGCTCAACTCTGGCACCCGGCCCGTGTGTAAATGTTTACGGATAGCGCAAGGGGAACGTTCAACACCATTGTGGTATTGATTACTCGTTTTTCACAGTGATGGACATTGTAATCGACATCGGTGGGAGTGTGCGGGATGATGCATGAAAAACAAAGCAGCACGCTAAATAGAATCAATGTCCTGCGACGCATGCCGTGACTTCACCGAGAACCCACCGATACAGATATCACCAACAGCCACAACTCTGTAACATCACCGTGACCTGTCACAGAGTCCTACATGTTTGAGACCAACAAACATACGTTTTCTGTTACCTATAAATCTTACATACAGGCACTATAAACAAACCCCCACAGACTATATGAGCTTTCAAACAAACAAACACTAACAAACTGCTGAGTGATATTACTGAATATGGTTACTACATGTATATGGTTAATAAGGTTACTACATTTGATTCTGTCAGTATTTAAACAGGCCATCATTTGACATCATCAGTCAGTTTGTTAAAAGGTTTTTTTATTACATTCTGCAGCTTATTAAAGCTATTATGTATAAATCATTATTATAAACTTACCTTGTGAAGGTAAGGTAAAGGTATCTGTTATGTACTTACTCAATAACTGATTTTGTTCATTTTTAACCCAAAAACGTTAAGAATTTCAGCTGTATGTTTTTAAGTAAAATTGTATCAAAGCAAGCATTTTGCACTTCTTCAGATGGTTAAATATGTGGCCTTTGTCAGAAAATAACTAGTCCAAAAAAGCATAAACAAACACCAGATGAGTCTGAGTTAGCATTAAACTGAGGACAATGCTGACGTCAATGAAATGCATGAACACACACACACACACACACAAAGCAGGTGGTAATTGCTCCAGTTTTAGCCATGTTGATTGTGCTGAGCTACAGCGTCTGTCTGGTAATTGTTTCGTCTGTCTCCAGCAGGACGTAAGTGGAAGAGGAGAGAGTTTTGGCACTGCTCTTTCTAAAGATCAATACGCATTTCATTTAAACTTCCGCTAGGAAGCCCCACAAATTTCATTAAAGAATGATGCAGAAGCAGCAAAATGAATCAAAAACATCCTCAATTCAACATCACATAAACATATTTCATGGCAAAATTCATCCATGCATCCAAAATCATGTGAGTATTGATTCATATTTGACAGGTTTTTGATAAACTTGCAAAATCTGCACCTCAGTATTTAGTTCAACATAAAGAATCACCATGAAATCATTTGAAATCATTCAAAATTTCAACTGCATTCAGTTTATTCATTGTAAATAGTTGTATTTACTGAGCTTCCATCCACCTCCTCAATCTTCATCCAACTCTGCCCACATCCTGCCACAAACCAACCTGCCAAATCTCAGCAAAATCCCAAGAATTGAAAGAAACATCAACTGTCCTTAAGGTGTCGGCAGTCGTGAGCGGACCTATCAAAATAAAAATAAGAGATGGATGACGCCGGGTAGATGAGAGATGTGGCATTCATCAAATTAAATGGACTAATTGGCTCATTTGCTTTAAATATTGAAAAGTGACAGAACTTTGGAAATGAAACTGCTTAAATGTTCAATTAGAAATGCAAATGAGGGCGAGTACTGGTGGATGTTTATATTCGGCTGTGTAGGCGATGGTGACTTCCATGGCAAGTAGCTTTAATTACACAGAACACAACGTTAAACGTATTTCTTTTGCGAAGACAATAGGTGTCATTAACAACAAAAAGTGATGAAACACCAGAGATCATAATAAACCATCACCTTACAAAGTTTTACCAAACAACTTTAAGTGCATGTGTGATTTGACTGTATATTAGGTAACATTACAACACACAAAAAAATGGAAGAATTAGAAAAGATAAATGCAAAGGCAGGCGCATACAATCACTGACACTATCAGACAGCACGGAAAGATCACAAGAAAGCTGCAAAGGTTCATTACAGCCCCGTTTAGGCCCAATGAAAAGACGAGCAAATGATATGTAATTTAACAGCACTTCACGCTTCACGGCCTCTTGAAGGAGAGAGCAGGTCTGCTTCCCGACAGAAACACAGCTTTCCTCTTTCCAAACCGAAGCTGGAGTTCACAGCCAAAAAAAGGATTAAGATATTCAGAAAACGATTTCATCCCTGTCTGTTAATCCAGTTATATTTATTATATTTATTTATCCAGCTATTCATACTGACATCTTGCAGTAACACCAGTGGAAAAATTATTTAACGTTATATATCATATATAACAAAAACTTTATTCTTAAAGTAGGGAGTAGAGCATGTTAAAAACATTACAGATTTTAAAAATGTTTGAATACCCAAGCAATAATGTTAATACAACGTCTAAAAAAACTGGACATTTTGAACGTTCCTAGAACATTGAAAATAACATTTTTAATGTTTTTTTACTAGTGGAAATGTTGGGGAACGTTCTTACAACTTAAAAATGTTAGCTGGGTTTGACTTTTTGAGGTTTGGGCTCTTTTGAATTGATCTCGTAAGCAACGACCTACCAACAGATTGAAACACCCTAGCAACCACTTAGCAGTGTCCTAACCTCCTAAGCATTGGTTTTCTTCAGAAAGTCAGGATTTATTTTTATTAGTAGTTGGCTGAACCACAGATCGATTTCAGAATGACCCCTCTGAGTGTGCACTTACAAGATTATCCAAATAACTTCACCAAAACACAATGCTTTTAGAGCCAGTGTTTGAAACCACCAGGTGGGACAAATGTACAGTGAGGGAAAATTCTTTAAAAACAATCACTGCAGAGAAGGACAGAAACAGAGCAGACCTGAAACAGCGAGCGAGACACAGGAACCTTTAGCAACAAAACACAGTTACAAAAGACCGCCTTTAGCAGCAGGTGTAACGTCTGGACAGAATGATTTAAAACACGATGAAGCTGATATCTAACAATTCTGCAATTGGTATTCAGCACACAGACCGCTGGAGAGAGAAGAGAGGGGGCAAGAGACATGGAGAAACTGTGAGGAGGAAACAGAAAGAGAGAACAAGAGAAAAATACCAATCACTCAACACAGCAGCCAATAATGCACAGAATGAATTGTTAGTGTTGAGGTTTATAACAGCAGTGTGTGTGTGTGTGTGTGTGTGTGTGTGTGTGTGTGTGCTGACTGTGAGCTCCAGCTCAACAAATCTCAGGCTGTGCTTCTGTCTGGGATGGAGAGCTCTCTGCTTTCCTGGAAAAACAGTGGCTAGTGGAAAAACTATCAACAGTAGTAACATTACTGAGCTTTGGTTATTTAGGACTATAACTAACTAACTAACTAACTAACATTTTTATAGTTAAGTATACTAACTAACTATACAAGAAACATTTTATTATGTATTTAATGTATATGTACACATAATAGTTCTATACTCATATTTTGTATATTTGTAAATGATGTTTTTAGCTTGATTTTAAAACCTACATTCTCACAAATATTTTAATTGGTCTGGTTTTATGATCTGCTTTTTAGAACGGTTTTGAACTACAATGCAACATTGAAAAAACACTGTCTGGTGTCTGCTGGGAATTTGTGCGTGTCTTTCGAGGACAACAGCTTATGTAAAGTGACGGTCTGGACTTGGAAAAGAAAACAGCGCCAAATTCTCACAGCAGCAGTTTATGACTGCGTTCAGCATTATGAGCTTTAATTAGGAAATAAACACGACTCTTCATCACACTCTTCCTCACACACCTGGTGCTTAGCATTGACTCAGGTTTAAAACACCTGATGATCCGTAATGAACAAAACCAAAGATCTGACAAAAGACTTTTGCTAACCTCCCCTGACCCTCTTGCTAACAGTTGTTCCGGGGAAAATATTTGAGCTCTAATCCATCCCATTCAGCTCACTTTATCACTTTCACACACATCTGTCACCAGAAACCCTCAAACACACATCCAGCCATCGGAGGTCTTGAAGCTAACGCTGGAGTTAATGCTTCCCTATGAGTCTTGATGCTGTAGCTGCAGATTCCTGTCAAATCCTGGAAGTCTGGAAGCTTCTTCAGAAGCGTGCTAACACACAAAAGTCATCATGCTCTCAGAATGAAGCATTAAGGCACATAAATTAAACATAGCCGTGGTAACTATACTGTCACCTGTTAAACCTGCATCTGTTTGCGCAAACAGACAGTTTACACATCGCCGTTTATGTCCTTCTGCTATGAAAACTAACAATGATAGAACAGAGAGCAATTACCTTTAACAACAGACAATTATATAGAAGGTTTAAAAATAAATCTTGCTAGCAATCAATGTCGGCTACAGAATCTTTGTGTAAAACAGTGTCACGGAGATGTGAGAGTAAATATAATCACAGAGAGTATTTACAGCTCCATACAGAAAACACCTTCATACTGAGAAACCTTTACTGTCAGGACCTCCATATTTCTAAACAAATGAAGTGTAAATATGTAAACACACACAGAAAAATGAAAAATACATTGATAGCTTCTATGTCACACAAACAGAATCTGCCAAGTGCGATTCGGGTCGGGCAGAGTAACTATTGTGTGAAGATCTGTGATACATGTCCTGTTACAATGGCCTTTCATTTTCAGTTGAAGTCTGACCGTCTTTCCTCAGGGAAGTGACATCACGACAAAGCTAACTGGCTGATTGGTTGAATACACACAATCACAGGCCCTGTTCTAGCGATTATTCTAAACTGTGAAGTAAATAAAAGCAGACATGGACAAATATAGCACAGGAAAAACATAAACTATACTACAAAGAAATGTAAGCAATACAGATTTCTACCAGCAGCTAACAGGGTCATGTTAGCTGGTGAACTTTGACCCCTGGCAGCACAGTAGACGCCCGACTCTGACCCAGCCTCACCCGACCTCACCTCTGCACTGTTTCTGCAGTAAAAATAAACAACAAACTCCGCCGGTTTTCTCTTTCCGCTGGTTCCTAATTAATGTGTTAAATGTCTGAGAAAAGATCAAGCTTTTTCTCACAGTTCAGAATGAGATCTTCCACTGTTTGTGATTCTTTTCTCAAAAGTCCTCAAATGGCACCAGCTCAGACTCTGGGGAATCAGGAAGGTCTTTGTAAGGCTTCTGCTGCGCCGCAGTGCCCAAAACTAAATGTATACAGCTTATTTTTCAATCAGGCACTCAGCCCAGCTGTCCTCCACCGTGTTTTACCCACCAGAGAAAGCAGGTGTTAAAGGGCTAAATGGAGAAAAGGCCCTTTAATCTCCCAGACGAGCAACCTGGGGACAGCCCAGCGGTTGTCCTGCAGAGCGGCAAAAGCTCAGCATGAAAACACGGTCGCGCATTTTAAATGAACTATATCTGCTTCATGCGAGTTAAGCTGTTCTATTCCAACATCTGTGTGCTTTGCAATAAGACCAAACTGAGTCCTGCAGCCCAGACAAAAAAGAAACGAAGACTTAATATACTCCCTCTATTGATGATGCTGTATTACTGTAATTTAATAACAAACATAAAATGCACAAACATGCACATAACCATTGTCATGCATGTGTGTTAATGCTAACGCTTCTAGCTGCACAAGCTCGGTTACACACGTTTTTACTTTCCATAATGCGTCAGAATGCCATCCGTAACAAGAGGCGAGTGCATGTCGCATTCCCTGCATTGCTGCAGTGTTCTTCAGAATTTCTTTTTCCTAGCATCCACCAAGTTATAGTTAGTTAAACCGCTTATAGCTAGCTAACTAAAAGACCAACACACTCAGTTAAACAGAACAGACACAGATGCATGGGCGCATGCAATGCAAACGTGCATCTGCATCTTGCATGTTTCTGGCCTAAAAACAAAAAAAAAAGTGCATCCAGATGAGAGTGTATATTATGATCTCAAGCAAAAAGTAAAAGTGGTTGCTAAGGTGTTCTGGGTTGTTGCCAGGGTGTTGCTGGCAAGGTTTTCTGGCTGATAACCACAAGTCAAACAGCCCACATTCTGGGCTGATATTCTTATATGTTTATAAGACATGTTCCTCTACTCAGAAAGATGCATTAATATTTGTAGCACAAATGGTGAGTGATGGCTTACAGCTCCAGTTTAATACTAGTAAAGTCTGTCTGTTACTAGTCTGATGGGTAAAAACTGGTCAAGCTTGAGCGTCTTAATTCACGCAGACTCTGCGTGACACTAAACTCAGTTTAGCTGTACAGAGCTCGACTAGCTAAGATTAAACTCGCCAAGATCACATCTACATTAACTGGAAGTCTCATTAAACCAGCTGCCACGTACTTGCCTGACACGCCTTTGATCAAAAACAACCTTTCTGTATGTCTCAATTAACAACATTCCCTACAAACCTGCCATGTGAAAACCCATGAATAGATAATGCACTCTGAAAAATCTGTTGCCACATATATGCTAAGTGCAAGCATTCTGTCAATGAGTCTGACGCCAGAGCATTAAAATTCCACAAGCATCTGCTGTAATATTAGAAAAAGAATGAAGCCTATTTGGAAAAACTCTTCATTTGGAAACAAACATTAATGGAAAGAAAGTGACCAAAAACCTCTGATGAATTTAAATGACCTGTCACCTTCATTGAAACACATGAAGAATACACACAAACACACACATGTGCACAGACACACAGGTTCACTTACATTTCATGGCCATTCTGACACACGGGTCTCTGTTTGCAGATCAGCCGCGTGATGGCCCAGGCAGGTGGCAGGTAGTCAATCTGCTTCGCTGAATAACGGATGGCCAACTCAACACACACATACAAACTCAGGATAAAGATTATCATTAGTGTTCAGTGACAGAGCGCTTCTAACATTTTTAAAACGCTAAAAGCTGGAGTAACCCCGTCTGTGGAGCCACGTTAGTGTGAAGTGTCAGGGGTCACAGGTGTGATGTCCAACATCATTCCCAACATGATCACAGATTCATACTTATCTGTTACGGAAATGACTTGTATGTAACTAAATGTTAAGTTTACAAGTTTACAAAGCTGTAAAGCAGAACATAAATATCAAAACTCATCACATCAATACATTTCTCTGTTTTTCCAACACAACTCCAGCTGGTAATATCTATTTGTCCAACAAATTCTGAGCCAAGCCATGCAGAAATTACACAGTTAAAATTCAGTTTGTTGTGTGGATGCATAAATATGTAAATCTGTACATATTTCTCATCATAGAATTAGATGTGACCAACTCTCCACATACACATACAACAGTGGCAGCGTCAGGACATTGAAAACAACAACCCTGATGAAATTCACACCATCTCCTCTCAAGTTACTGCAACACAACCTGTTGTCACCCAGCGTGTTGACCTCTGAGAGCTCTCTCTCCATATAACACCTGTGGCTGGAAATGATCTTGTGTCTACAATGTTTGTACATACAGAAGCATACAGTGCACTTACAGATGAAATCCATGCTGATTTAAACTTTTGACTAGTTAATCTTTTACTGTGGTTTTAACTTTTGCTTCAGTACCCAGATTTTCTGTGAGGCATCAGGATGGACCCATCACCATACCAAAATAATTATCATAACAAAAATGTTCTTAAAATCAAACTAAAACTGATACAAATGGTCATGAACCGTGAACATAAAGAGCCGACAATATGCCTGTATAATATAAAATTAACAGCATAACACAGGCAGAACAGGAAACCTGACATAAAAAATACATAAAAACAACAGCACAAATGTGATTCACTAGCCTAATACAGGAAACAGAAACTGAGCAGATATTACTGTACATTAATCCAGAGTTCATTCCAAACAAATCTGCACCAAAATAAAATACTCACGTGACTGGACACTTTTACATCAACAACAGAAGATATGAAAAGTGCTTCCTGCTTCCTTTAGGTTAATAAAACTATTGATTCAGATTCATTGATCTATTAGACACTTTATTCTGGGCAGGAAACAGTCTTAAAATCCTGCAGAAACAGGAAATTACTGCCTTAATTAAATTCACTGCTGTAATTCCATAACCAGATGAACAGCACACATCACTCATTCTGCACCAGGAATAAAGGCTGTTCACAGTGCCTTTAAAAGCACTGTTGGTTGCCCTAAAGGCAGGATGTTAAATTTAATTATGTGACCCTTTTCTTAAACATTTCCTTTTTGATTCTTTAAATGGCTCTCTTCCTGGAAAGCATTGCATCTTCATTTGAAAACAGTTTGTAAAATAGCTCTTATTTGCTACACAAACTTTCAAGCATGCACTGTATAACACTCATGCTTTATAGAGCACACTGCTTTCCCTAAAAGATTTAAAGACACTTGACTCGTCCATTAAATGCATGTATGCTCACGTTGTGTAAATGCGCCTTTCCATTTAAGATGATTGTGTGCATACATGTAATCGCAGATGATGAATTCATTTTGAAACAGATTTCTCACAGTCGGATATTAGCACCCGTTCAATTTAAATCCCGTTCAACAAGTCACATTTTCTCTCGTACGCACTGAAAAGTTAGACGAGGACACGCAATTAAGCTGCCTCATCTGTCGACAAAACCACCAACCTCTTTCCTGTAAAACCTTTTAGCATTTTTTTGGGAAACGGTGGGAGAGGTTTAAGGGACGTCTCATTTGATGATTTCATCAGAGAGAATGCAGTCGTTCGGTGCGATGCACAATAGCAGCTAACCTTGAGGATTTCATCAGCCTGCGAGATCTGCAGTAAGGTCTGTCTCTCCATATCACTGTATTTAAAAGAAACGCAGAAGAGCAGGTCTGAAACCTGGCTGCTAACAAAGGCCAAAAGATATGCTTTTAAATTGACCGAGACGTTTTTAATGCAGTGAAAATTCAGCGACACAGTGCTCATTTCAAATCTCATTCAGAGATGATAAAAGCTTTCAGAGTCACGGCCTAGCGCTTAGAGCTCCACAGCCTGCGACAAAAAATACAAAAACACAAAAAAACTGATTTCAATTCCTGAAAGAAAATACCAGTGCTGGCATGACAACAACAGAAAAGCGACAAGTTGTGGTTAAGCTTTCGGTTTTGCCTAAATAAAATTTTAATGGCATTGTTGTAAGATAATTAACTTGCACTGCATCACCATTATTGATTATGTTTGAATGTAGTCTGTATGTTACAACACAAAAGTTTCAACACATGGTCAGGAGTTTAAAGAATGTTTAAGAAACATCAGCACTAGCACTGAATAGATGATCAGTTTCTGACTGTGGAGTTTAAGTCAGATGTCGACTGGACTACAATATACACAAATCATTCTGTTGTGATCTCACGTATCGTTGAGCTAAATACTGTAAACCAGCGTTTGCAGAGAGCACTGATGGTTCGGCAATCACACGCATCTTTACAGTTAAAGCATGTCATCTGAAATTGCATGACAGCACTTAGCATGTCGCATGGAGACGGATGACACGATACAAACACTCACATGCTAAATTACAGCAAAAGCTCAAATGCTCTTCCTGTAACATCAGACTCAAGGATATAAAGGATTTTACTTGCAGTTTCATGGTTGCCAGGAAACAAAAAACCTAAATTGAAATAAAAGTGGCGGCATTTACTGTTGTAATAAAGGTCTCTGCTCTTATGGTGCATGATTCATCAGTAGACATTATTTTACAGAAAGCAGCAGAAGAATGAAGGTCAGATTGCTCAGATACCTGCCAGCCAATCAAATACCTTCAGTGCCAACAGCCAATGGGATCTCATATATTCTATGTAAAAGTAATGTTTAACATAATTAGATAATTGAAATTTAATTTGATAATTGCAATGTAATTAGTAATTTAACAGTAATTCAAACCAATTAATTAAATTGCAAGCATGTAGTCAACCAACTTTACACACTTAAAGTATTTTTGCAATATTTATATATATATATATATTTGCAGTCTTGCTATATATATGCATTTGAGGTATATAATGTTAGTTTTCTATCTTCTTAAGTGTCTATGTGTTGGAGTCTGGGAGGGATCATCATGTTTATTTCGTCTGTGTGTGTGTTTGTGAGCTGTCAGTCTGGTTTTCCTCTCGTCTTGGAAGCGGGCAGACAGGTGTACCGAGTGGATGTGGCAGTGATGTGTCTCATATCCCATATCACTTCTCTCGAAAACAGCGCAGAGACAGCGCTGCTTTCCTCACTCGATGCCTTGATTTGATTATATACTGCTCTGATAATATATTTGATAAGGAACCAATGCATTTTACACATGAATAAAAACCTTCCCCAATTAATATTGTTATACAACAGTATAATGAATCTGACTGGACGAGAGGCGCAACAAAGTTATTGAGTTCTTCAGCAAACATTAAATAAATTAAATAGTTTCTGGTAATACCCATTGGGCTAAAATGTGTTCAGATAATGGTTACTTCTGGAAAACACTTTTATCTAGCATATTTTTTCATCTCCGTCTTTATAAGTTCTCACAATGTCTCGGGTAAATGGAAAAGCCAAAATGTCAGTCTTTACTGTTAGAGGAAATGGGTGACATTTCTCAGAAAGTCAGAAATAAGGAACACAAATGACGGAGATGTTTCAGAATCTCTCTTGCAATACAGAAAGACCTAGAGAAGATCTTCTGACCTTTCATCTTGAAGTTCAAGCGACTGAACCGCAGGGGAACACACACACACACACACACTGGAGACGGCCCATCTATCGAGCTGTAATGACTCTCGCATGGCAGTCATTGTGTGTGTGGACAAAGACAGTTAACAGATGCTTTTGTGCTGCTCTGTCTCTCTGGGTGTAGCTCTGCCATCTGCTGCTTTGAAGCAGTGAAACTCTTCACACTAAAGTGACCTCCATCTCCACACACACACACGAAACAAGAGCTTCTGTCTCTCCCGGAGGTCTCAACACTGCAACTGAACAACTGGGGCAGAAGAAAAGCTGCCACATACACTCACCTTTGAAACATTAGAGAGCCATTTAGGAGATAAACTGAATAAAGTTTAAAATTCTTCTGCTGGACTATGATTTGAGGTTAACTTGGGATGTTTCTCATCATTACATTTTTTAAGGGTCAAAAATGATTGTAATTTTAATAACAGCTCAGCAATGCATATACAAACCAAAGCTGTTCTGCATTGACACATTCTGGGGAAGATTCTGGAGAACCGGCTCCAGTGTGTGTGATCACAGTGCTTTTGCTGCCGACACTGGCAGATGGGTGACTGTAATAAATGAGTGTGTGTGTATGGGAAGAAACAGGCTGTGTAATGTATGAAATGTTTACTCTTCTGCATTTTGCCGTTCTTTCTCATCATTCCCTGACTAAACTGCTCTCTCGTCTGTGATTTTCAACCTTGGTTACATTTTGTACGAGCCACTCCAGACAGCAAACAGACACACTTCAATTTTATTAGTGAATCTCACAGAATGAGTGTAATTATACTCAAGTTCATAATGTCCTTGCAAATTTGTTTTTAAAACATTGGGTTTATTAAACAGAACACACCGCGTTTGTGAATTAAAACAGTCCATAAACTTCTAATGAAATTGCGTTGTCCTTATTTTTCTTACCAGACAAACTAACCGACAGCAACTAATCAAACAAAAAACCTGTGCAGGAAAACAAGGCAATAAAATTAATGAATCAGACTGTAGCGCTGACTAAAGTGCATTAAACAAAAGAAAAAAGCCCTTCTGAGATACTGTTGGCAACACACACAAATTAAAAAATAATAACAAGAAATATCTCATTTAAAAATATATGTGGAGATCTTCTGTGTGGTTAGGAACTGAAAGCATAAATAAAGGAAGAGATCCATTTCTGGGTGACAAGGAAGTCCCGATCCAGTAGACAAGGAACTGTGAGAGCAGCACATAGTGAAAGATTCTGCCTTTATTAGAGCTCTCAGTCAGAGCAGACCGAGTCTGAGTGATTCTGAAGAACGGGGAATTAATTGAAGGACAGCCAAGGTGATGTCACAGCTGGAGAGAGCAAACTAAAGGTCACGGGAAATGATTTGAGCTCTTTACCTTGAGTTTCTAGAGTGATCTGCCCTCTGTTAAAGCCCAGACATTCATGATGTTGTTCATTCAGGCTGGAGAAACATGGATGGAGAGACAGGAAATGGGTGAGCGAGACAGGTGGAGGAAGGAAGATATATTGGTTAATAACATAAAAAGATATGCTTTGCATTATATGGCACATATTAAAAGAAACGTTATGACACATCTTCTGAGGGCAAAATGAAAGAATCATGTCTTCCTCTGACAGCGTGGTGAAAGGATGAACGCTTGAATAAATAAGTAAATGGAAAGCTAATACTCTCCTTTAAAACAGGAACGACTCGAGAGCACATCAAAGAAAGCTCTCAGGAGCAAAAAGACAGCCAAAGCAAAACTTTAGAGAATTCCCTCCAACGAAACTGACCTCTTCAATCACTTTGTTGTGTTTATTTACAGCCCGGCACAGCTCTGCTGAAGATTTGAAAAAGACTCACGGCCGCTCTGGGCAAACGGCATTGGAAAGTGCCGGAGTCAGCAGCGAGAACAACAAACGAGACGGTTTAAAAAGAATCGTTGCTCTTTTTCACAGTTTCTTAAGCCTGTTCTTGGGTTTTAATTAAACTCATGATAAAGACAAAGCATGAATAAAGAGAGATACACAATCAAACTGAGCAAAAAACTGTATCAGAGGAGAGCAGAGTACCAAACCTCATCTTGTGCACTTGGATTCTTCAAAAAATACATAATTCAAACATTCTGAAAGGATAAAGCTATTTCCTACTGACATTAAATTAAAATGAGTAAAATGAGGATAGTTTCTAAGCCAATCACATCCTCCAATTAATCCTGTGAGCTTTAAACCAAATAACCAAGATGAGGCTTCAGAGAGTGTGAGGATCAAGTGTTGCCTGAGTTTGTCTGAGCCCCTGACTCCCTGTGCAGAGAAGAAAGCTATTGTAATAATACATAAAAGACATGCCATGTTAATATGCAGAGGGGGAGATATGAACGCAGCTCTGTGAAGACACAGAGATTTAGAAATTAGGCAGCAACACAGACTTTTCACCCAACATGCATATTTTTCCTCGGTATGATAGATGTGAGACTGAATGAACGGCTGTCTGGCATGAGCTGGCTGATTTTGGGTACTGTAGCTTGTATGCCCATGCGTGCCAGTTGGAGGAAACAAACAATGTTTGCTTGTCAAATGGTTCTATGACATGTACCACTGAGGCTGAGAAAACAGAGAGAGAGAGAGAGAGAGAGGGAGAGGGTGAGCAAAGAGCTGTCTGGCAGTATGGTCACGTATAGGATGGCTGGGCACTGGGCCTTGGCTGGTCAAGAGAGAGAGAGAGAGAGAGAGAGAGAGAGAGAGAGAGAGAGAGAGAGACTAGCTCAGCGGCTTGCTTGGCTTAATTTGGCTGGACGTGACTCACATGAGGGTGATGGGCAAGGGGAGGTGATTACATCTAACCTGCTTCATGTCTTAGCTGAAGAGATAACAATGAAGATCACAGCCACCAGGTGAGGTGCTCATTTGGTCCAGATTAGGGCTAACCTCCTCACCCCGGGGACGAGATGACACAGTCACACCCAGATCATCTGTGTCTCCTTTCTGTCTTGTTAGGTTAATAGGGTTCCAGCCAGCAAGAGAGACAGAAGAACAGGAAGGACAAAGGTAGAATTTGGGAGGGAGGGATGGATGGAGAGATTTACAGAATTATGAACGGAGAGTGCTGATTACTCAGAAATGAGCTAATAAACAGAGCATACAAGCAGATATTACAGATCATGTCAGCAAACATGCATAAAGAGGAAAATGTTTTAGGCAAAAACAAAAACAGAGGGATGCTGGCTATGTTCTAGACCCTACTGAGGTGCCTACAGAGGAAGTATTTAAAGGCATCATATCATAGGTGCCCTACCAACACAATGGCTGAAGACATTGGCAGTTAGGTAAGAATCTTATTTACACTATTACTACATAGTTTTGGCCAAAATCTACAGGTAGCATCGAATGTATGCCCTGCAGAAAAGGCAATCGCAAAAAACACTGCAGTGAGAAAAGATGGCAGATGATTACAAATTTATTTAGTAGTCAGCTCACTAGATTTTGGACAGATAAGGAATGTTCCAGGAACGTTTGAGCTGGTGACTCAAATAGCAGGGATGGGAGCTGGCAGAGATGTGAAGACTGTATATAATCTAATTACTGCTGTTATCAACATGAATCTGCTCCTCACAGCAGCAGGATGAGATGTGGATTCACTCATCAGACCAGCCACTCCCTGTTTCCCTGAATCTCTGACAGATGCCTCTGATTTATTGATAGAAATCTTCTGTCTCTCGTCTGTAAGTGGATTTGACTTCCTCTGATTCTGTGTGACACTGACAAGAAATTCAGAGCAAGTTTCTACATGGGAAATAATGTGCAAAAAGGAACTTTTCAGTGTAAAAGTGTAAAAGAAAATCTAATCAGGGTTTTAAGATTTTTGTTTTGCTTTGTTTTTTGAAGGATGTGACAGACACAGTCCTGAATGAACAGAAAATCTGTGATGATACAAGGTATCATAATCATGATAAAAGCTGCAGTGTAAACACAGAGAGGAAGGCAAACTGACTGAGTGAGTACAACCTCTTTATTTGTGCCTTAGAGGAAAAGTGCAATAAAATCTTAAAGGGGACCTCAGCTCGCCAAGTCACCTCACAGAACCTGAGCGGAACTACCGTCATACATCCTAAAAACTAAAGTGTTTGTTAAAAATAATTGACAAAATGACTAAACTAAGAAAAGAGAGAAGAATAGCTACAGAAGACTCAAAAGGCAGTTCAGAGTTCAATTCTAGCATCATTTGTGCAAAAGCCACTTGGTTTGTTTGTTTTCTCCTAATATAATGAACTTCGCACATTTCAAGCATGGCTTAAAAACATGAGACATTAGCTATTAAGACATGAGTTTTACATTTCAATCTGTTAAACTCTAATAATGTTGTCTAATAATGTCCAGTGTTCAGAATATCCTAGCCTCAGGTTTCTAATTTCTAATCTGAACTTGTAAAAGTGATTCTTATATCATTATTTAAATTCCATCTGTGCTCTCTTTCTCTGTGTATGACCTTGGCCTGTCTTTACATGCAGCTGTAGCTCTAATGAGAGATCTAATAAGCTGCTTAAACGGGCTTCGGTTCTGCTTTAAAGAACCTCCACTCTGAACCTCTGAAGATTCCCGGACCACTTCACATTCAAATGACAGAAAGATTTGATGTGGAAAAGTCAAAACAGACTTATAATATCTGATACCACACTGGAATGTAACATATTACACATTAAATCTGTGAGATGCATCGCTCCATCAGTAATACAGATTTAACATGAGCGTTTTAAAGGGCTTAACGTTTCTCAACACGCAAAAAATTCTACAAATCAACGCCACACCATAAATCTTGATACATGCATGCACACACACTCTTAAATTACCGTACTTGCGAAAGTCGTAAGTGATTCACTTTAAAGATAAAAGTTAAATTACATTGTTAAGCTGTGTGTGATCAGCCAGAGTGTAATGAACAACAAAACTGAACATTCCAGATCATCTCCATGATTCTCTCGTTCTGTGCCCTCCCTACATCTGTCTTCAAAGAAAACTCTCTCTGAAAGGGGAGCCCATTCAAAGAGACATCTCCACCCACTGAGTGCTGTGTACCACCCAAATTCAACTTCAAGAGAGATTATGACTCCCCTGTTTCTGACTATTTCATACACTGGGGAGGCTACAAAAATCTACACAATTAAAAATGTAGGTTATGGTTTTTAATTAAGGCCCATTTGGATGACTGCTACATTAAATTCAGTTGTCCCGGGCAGATGTCTAAGAGTCAGGAGGATGATGGTGGTAGACAGCCATAAACAGGGTCAGGGTTCGAGAAGCTCATGGACAGTTGATGGAGACGCAGTGAGAGTCTCTGCTTACTCACGCATGGACGCAGCACAGTGCGGGCCAAACTATTGAAGCTAAATTGGAGTTAAATATGAAGATGGCTGATCACCTGCAAAATGATCAGCCAATAGAAAGATACACAAATTTAATAGAACGAATTAATAGAACAAAGTTTCTTCTGCATATCCCCACTGGATGAGATCCTGACGTGTCTAATATTACACAAAACATGTGCTTCAGATCTTCTGTGCTGCTTCTTTAGTAACACGTGATAAACAACAGGCCACATTCACTGATTCAACAATTTCATGATCACTTAAAAGACAAAAAACAAACTGAGAAATAAAGACTGAGAACGAGAGAGGGAGATGAAGACATCTAAATAGGATTTTAATCATTTTAGAGATGAATGCCCCATCCTCCTAACTAATCCTGTCTAGCAGGTTTATTTTATATTTGTAATTATTTAAGGATGCAGAGAAGTTCTTAATTCAACAAAGCTTAATTTAAACCCAAAATCTATGGGAAATTTCCAAATTTAAAGCTGAGGTAAGAAACATTTTTTACATATGAGAATATATAAACAATTTAAAGCAGACAATTTATGGAGAAAACTCCATTCATGTTCCTTACACATTCACAGATCTGGGCTGGATTAAATAAAGATGCTATTAAGAACAAAGCAAGACTTTTCTCTGGTCCTTGTGAGGTCTTCTCTAGCAGACAATCTACTATTAGTTTGTATTAATTCAGGAATCACTTTCTTGTATATTTCTAGATTATATAATGTAAGCAATTATTATGTTGATAATTAAAATGCTTGATATTTGAAGCTATGAAAGTAGGAAATGTGTGAGTTTCAGAAAAGAGCTCTGAACCTTCACTTTTAAATTAAAGGAGGATGTTCATGTCTTGCATTATTCACTGTGTGATGAACCTCCTGAATATATAATGACTCTTGTAAGACATAAGAAGATATAAGAGTCAGTCAATGAGATGACAGCAGAAATTTCAGAACACACCTGTCCTAAAACTGCCACAACTCAATCAATGATTTCACTCTTGCATCAAATTTCATGTCTCTCAGTTAGGAAACTCTAAAATCAAACTGGACTTTTTTAGGTTTGGAACAATCATCTGTTTTTTTCACATAACGTCAGCAGACCGTCAAATGAAATGTTTAAAATTTATGCTTTAATGCTTGCCAACACAAATCTCTTGCACAGACAACCCACACACACATACACTCACACCTTCCAAATTCATCATAATGTGGCCTGGGGTCTGAAAACCCAAATGAAGACACCAGCTTTTATTTGTGGGAGGCTCCGCATCAGAGCAGTCCCTGTGACCATCGCTGGAGACAAAACAAACAAGTGTTCAATCTCTCACAACACCTTTCTTTCTGTATCTGCGCAGACACCGGGGTTAAGGCGGACACTGGAAAAGCATGGCCCCACTGAGTGATTCTGTGCTGCGTTAGAAAAGAGAGAGAGAGAGAGAGAGAGAGAGAGAGAGAGAGAGAGAGAGAGAGAGGTGAGGGAGATGAGTTTTATTCGTTTCAAACAGCCATAGAGCCTGATCCACACAGAGCGGGGAGGAAAGCAATGCAAGAGAACTGAAACCAACATTATCAGCTTGGTACAAAAAGCCTGCAGTTATCCTCTCTCTCTCTCTCTCTCTCTCTCTCTTCCACTGTCTAATTCTATTGTGAAAATGCAAAACACTGTGAAACTCCTCATCTGACCTGCAGTGGTGCATTTCTTTTTTGCATGCGCTTATGCAATGCTGCCTTTCTGTCAGCATTAGCGTTGGGGAGAAAAAATATGTTCAAAATATTGCAATTCACCTCGTGATGCTGTATGCTAAAAATACTGTGCACAACCACAAAATGATAAACAGTACAATTGTGACGTTGCCAGCAGAGCCAAATACACAACAGAGAACATGTTGCTCAAAGAAGTAAATCAATCAATCTCATCCAAAAGAAAAACAATCAGACAGATTTCAAACAAGACAGTGAGTAGCAATGACAGAATGTCATGTCTGGATAAACTAACCTTTAAGCAAAGAAACTGCTTTGTTATCTTGCATCTTATAAACTACCCTGTCTGTAATTTGAACGTAAACTTTTGGTTTACCAACCCAGACTTGTAATCTTTAAACCGCACCACCCAGATTAAACGCCAGCCACTTGCAAATTTAAAAAGGGGTGACTGTTCACACACGCACACACACACACACACACACACACACACACACACACACACACACACACACACACACACAGTTCTTGAACTGGGGTTCGAGAGCTCAGCAGCAGATGGTAAAAGGTCACTGTAGACCCTAGATTATCTTAGATTATGGTGCATTTGTTTATGCAGACAGTGATCATAAAGTTTTAGTCTGGTTTGGGTGTCAAACGTCTGGCCACATGTCTCTATTTGTAGTAGCACATGACAACAGCTTTATTAAGCAGGAGTGTCTAACTTGCACTGGGTTTAAAGATATCTAGTTAACTTTAAACCCTACAGTCACATTTTCATAGCTGCAGTTGGGTGTGAAAGCAAAGCATCAGTTCATACAAGCCCACTGATGCAACCGAACCCAAACTGCGTCCAATTTAACATTCATAAACAAGCCCTGATCTGCAAACATAATAACATGCACGTCGAGAACTGTTAACAGACTCTCTGAAAGAGCCCTGTTTATCCCACCAAGCATAACAGAATGTCTTTAAAATCAATGACCTGATGATGAGACTAACAAATGACAAAACTAACACTGCTTGTGGGAAGTGAAAAGCAGGAAGTGAAGATTGCCTCCACAGACATCAGCCAGTCAATAAGAAATCTGAACAACTCAGGTTAACTGTTACCTAACAGACTCCAGCCCACAGCGTTCCATCACTTTCTTTAAGAACACATTATAAAATAAATATTTATTCCTTGTGAGGCATAATCATTATATTAATCAAAAAATAAAATGCTTTTTTTAAACAAGACAGGTTTGGTGACGTGGCCAACAAACGCAACCTCCGGAGAGCGCATCCTTCGAAATGAGACACAGCAATAAACACATTTTACGACAGATTATATTTTATAGATGATATATATTCTTATATAATCTTATAGATAATATATATTATAGATTATACTGTGTTACATCTAAATGTATATACAGTACAAGTCTGCAGGCAGTTTAGACTGTTTATTAAACCCTGAATCAGAGACTGAATCAGAATAACCATGAGTGCAAGCTAAGAAGATCGCGAGGTTGAATTGATAAATCTTAATCATAAAAAATGCTTTTTCCTGATACAGACTCACTCTGTCCTCTGTCTCCGTGTCCCCGCGCGGTTCAGCAGACACCCCCGTCCTCAGCCTCAAATCAGAATTCAACAGGAGACACACAGAAGGGAACTAAAACCAGCCTTTGCGTGACAGGGCTGAAGAGCTGTCCAAAGAGGCGATAACTGCGCCTCCTCGACAGGAGGTCAAAAGCTCTGGTTAGGATGTCATTATATCTGGAGGTGATTTTCATGGAAATTGCAGGGATGTGTGTGAATTATTTCTGAGGTATTACATATGCATAATTGTCTTATGTTAAAACTGCACTAAAGCAATGACCTTTAAGCTTTGAATTTACAGTGGTGAAAAGTGAAGGAACCAGAGACTGAAACCCATGACGCAGGCTAGACTGACACTGAAACAGCACTGAAAGAAGTCTGAGAGAGCACAGACATCCAGTAAGTTCAGAAAATAAGACTCCACTTCTTATCTGAGTTGTATCAGTAACCCTGTAGAAGGTGAAACATGGTAACCCTCCCTCCTACACATGCCAAGACACAAAGGCTGCGTGTCTAATGCACTACAGAGAACCACTGACCTTCCAGAGCAGGCGAACAGGGCCAGCTGATCTGAGAACAGCCCTGTGCTGTATCAATGCCTGGCTGAAAGATTGTGTTTGCTGAAAGAAACGTGATAATTCCAAAACCTCCCAAATAGCCAAACTGGCAATCACAAAGAGGACCCTAGCAACCACCTAGCAACGGACAGAAACAACCCTGCTGTGAATCAAACAAATGCTGACTGTGAAAAAGAGGAGGGGCATGTGTGTGCATGAGTGTGTGTGTGAGTGTGCGTGAGTGTGCGTGAGTGTGTTTGTGTACTTTGGCAGGTGCATATTGTCCTGAGCTGGTGATTAATTGATTGTTTACTGTATTTGCAGGTGTTAATTTCTCTCACAAGAGGCAGATGGTCCCCAAATCCCCAACAGCAGACAGTGAGAGAGAGAAGAGGAAAGCTATCCAGTACACTGCACAGATTATAATACACATGCTGACTGATAACACTGCTGCTGCTGAAAGACTATCCAAACACACCCAAACTACCCAGCTAACAGGGAACGTTGTCAGAATGTTGGCTAATGTTTGGGGCAGACATTGACAAATATGCCACTTTCTCTTCACTAATGTTCTCAAAAATGTTCTTGCAGTAACTTCAGTAGAACAATTTTAGCATTATATTTTATACATCAAAAACATTATTCTTTAGTTGTTAGTGGAACAATTTAAAAACATAGCAAGCAGTAACATTAATACAATGTCTAAACAGGGATATTTTGAACCTTTCTAGAATACTGACAATACATTCTTTAACAAGTTTTACTTATTTATAATAGAAACATTATAAAAATTTCTTACAACCTAAAACTCTTATATATGATGCCAGGAACTGAATCAATACATTGGAAGTTTCTTTAAAAATGGTCCTCACTGGACAGAACAGAGATTAGAGATTATTAGAAACATCCACGTGTGGGTCAGACATTTGAAGCTTTAAAAAAGACCCTTTGAAAACCTATTGCAGATGTTATCCAGAGACTCTCCAACAAACCAGTGTGTGAAGATCTGGTTGAATACATATTTATTCAAGCCAGTTGTTTGCTGCCAAGCATCCCGAGGACTCAAAACAGACAGTATCATCGTGAAACCTACAAGTGCAACAATCACATGTATGTGTATGAAAAAGACTGTCTTCTGTCTCTCTATGCAGGAGGAAACATACATCTGTAGATTGTCTCTCTCACTGAATTGGTTATTTGTGAGCATTTGATTTCACTGACCCTCAATGCCTCCAGCTCACCGCCTGCACATTTGCTGTTTTCCTGAACTAACTCTTTCATCTGCTTTTGTCAATTAAAGTGATTGATCACCCAATCGCAGAGCAAACCCACAGCACATGTGAAAGATCAGGCTAAATCCTCAGATTATTTGCATGAGAGGGCAGCTGATTTTCTATCAGATCCATGTGAAGAGAAGAACAAAAGAGGCCACAATGACAACAGGAAAGAGACAGCTTCCTGTTCTCTTTCAGGTCCAGGGCTTGTTTGTTTGCTTGTTTTTCTTTCTGGTTGTAATTGTTTCTAGGTGGTTTTATGCCTCATTTATAGTCAGATACTGCATCTTCTTATAAACAAACCCTTAAACGATTTCCACCAGTACAAATGATTTAACATCATGTTTGCCTGCTTTTTTTTAGACCATCACAAAGTCGTCTCTTAATCTGGTGTTAATTCCACGGAGAAGTTCCTCCTGTGAGCGAGATTACCAGACATACTGTGAGCTTAAGAAAATCACTCACATTAGCCAACACAAAAGGCTAATCGGATAGAAGAACCCTGAGAGAAGCCATTACAAAACCTGTCAGTCATCCATCAATATAATTCAACACATCTTCATCAGAAGTCCTCAGTTCCAGTCCTGTGAAACCACAGCATTGAATGTTTTGGGTGTCTCTTATTTAACACATCTGATTCTTAGTTCAGATGCCAGTATCCCAGCAAACTTTTCCCTAACGAACTTTTAGAGAACGTTAGCCAATGATCTAAGAACATTCCCTGTTAGCTGAGATAATAAATAACACAGGGCACAACAAGGATGTTTGTATATCAAAAGACATCATAACTGAGATTGGGTTTACAACTTCCTTCATTGATTTAGGGAATAGTTTGTGTTTCAAATGAATTTGAAATTCCATCCAAAATCATCATCTTTCCAGGGCTCTTTTGGGAAGAGAGGAAGTGTTATGAGAGAGAGAGAGAGAGAGAGAGACAGAGAGAGAGAGAAGACAAATATCTGGGGTTCTCTGTTACGAGCATTTCAGCAACCCAACATAAACTCAAAAACATACAGGAGGATATTCACCTCTACAGTGTGAGGGACACACTTGACCTCTCAGAGCTCTACAGAAACCAGACCTGGACTGAAAATACCACACACGACAGGATGAGCCTCTGAAGGAGCCCAGAGTCAAATGTGTGTTGTTCACCTGCTAAATTAATGCAAAAAACAATTGCTTATTCTAGTCAGCAGAAATGGCAGTGCACGGCCGACTCGATTTCTCACCTGTCTCAGCACATCTGCCTGTGCCGCCACTCACCTGCAAAGATGTTTCACACTCCACGACTGACAAAGACAACAGAGAGGATGAAAAAGCCGCTCCTCAATGCAAGCACACACACCTACAAACACTCCATAACACGCCGCGTTTTAGGACACAGGCCCAGTTTGGAGTCACTCTACAGGGATAAGCCAGCTGAGAGATAGGGGGCCAAACACTTCAGTTCTCAATGCAAACTAGCTCACTCAGTACACATTTCCAACTCTGTGGTGTGTTCATGAAAGGAGCATTCTGAGCCATAATGTGTTTTGTTGGTGCACCATTCCTAAAATCATTATTTTCTGTTTTTATATGCAGACTAATATTGGCTTCTGAATTTGGGTATGCTTTGCATAAACAGCCGAGAAGAGTCGGGCAAGGTTTCACAGTGCAAGACTGCTGAGGAGAGCCAAGAAAGACAGAAAGAATAAAAGATTCTGTGTACACAAGCAGCCTATGAAGAAGCAAACCGAAAGGCATACATCTTCTACAAATAAGGACCACCACAGACATCCTCCGTTCTGGTGTCTGTGAGAAAAAAGCCAGGCTGTGCTATTACTCACAGCACAGCTGAACACAACAGCATTTCACAGACGCTAGAAGCTCCTCTACATACAGGGAGGGACTGCCACGAGTTTTGCATAACTGCCGTTCACCCCCAGCTGCTGGCAGCATGCAGGGTTCCCTCCGGACGAATGTGTCACACTCGAGTTTCAGACGTTTAACTTTACTAAGGAAATCTGGCACCGATTTAAGAGTAATCGATGATCAGTGCTCAAGAGACAGCTGGGATTCTGGGCTGGCTGCAAAGTTTAGTCTAGGACTGGACAGATAAACAGACCTGATTACTTTTATATATTCCATCATTTTAAACACTTTTTATAGAGGTCCAGGATATGTAAATACAGCAGCCTTGTGGTGTGACAAATGCATCTTTAAAAAGTGCAAGTATTCTTATAGTCTTTGAATTCATGAGATTATGACTAAATGTAAATTAAATATATTCTTAAAAACTAAAAGGTACTTTAAAGGTTCTTCACAGCGATGTTACAGAAGAAACATTTTTGGTTCCCCAGAGAACGTCAAAGGTTCTTAAAACCTTTTTTCTTACCTTTTTAGTATAAAGAACCTTTTTGCCACTACAAAAAACCTCTTGTGCAACATAAGGGTTCTGTGATTGTTATGGGTTCTTTACGGAACCATATAGTCAACAATGGTTGTTCTATGGCATGGAGTTTTTTAAGAGTATATAAGAATAAGGCAAATGCTGCTTGAAATAGTTTTAGAATAATTACAGCATCAACATTTAGCAAAACAGACATTTCAGCGCAACCAAATGCATGAAGTAAATTCAGCCAATCAGAATGGTCTGTGGGTAAACCATGATGTAATTTGTCATCATTCAGCTGCTCACATCACTCAGTGCATCACTGAAATCACAGACGATCAGATGTATTGATTATTAACTGAGCCCTCTCATATGAGTGACTGTGCTGAAACCAGACTGTGTAAAGCCCATTAACACGATCACACACGTCTGGTCCTGAGACTCAAAACATACAGACCCTGCGAGGAGAAATCAATACATCCAACATCCAACAACATCCAACAACATCCAACATCCAACAACATCCAACATACAACAACATCCAACAACATCCAACATCCAACAACATACAACAACATCCAACATCCAACAACATCCAACAACATCCAACATACAACAACATCCAACAACATCCAACATACAACAACATCCAACAACATCCAACATCCAACAACATCCAACATACAACAACATCCAACAACATCCAACAACATCCAACATCCAACAACATCCAACATACAACAACATCCAACATCCAACATCCAACAACATCCAACAACATCCAACATACATACAACAACATCCAACATCCAACAACATCCAACATACAACAACATCAACAACATCCAACAACATCCAACATCCAACAACATACACATCCAACATACAACAACATCCAACAACATCCAACAACATCCAACATCCAACAACATACAACAACATACAACAACATCCAACAACATCCAACATCCAACAACATCCAACAACATCAACATACAACAACATACAACAACATCCAACATCCAACAACATCCAACAACATCCAACATACAACAACATCCAGCAGACGTGCTTCATTTATTACCAGCGTGTGCTCATACTCTGTTACTGTCTCTGTTATTCTTTATTTCTTTATTTCATGTCAACATTGAGGACTCTTGTTTCACAGATATGCAGAGCAACTCGCATCCTTTAGAGGAGTGAGTCTGCTTCAGTTTAGGGATGCATCTGTCGGTGTCTGTACCCGCACTGTAACCTACTCTTAAAAAGCCCCAGATACCCTCACTTGAGACTGAAACCACCATCTGCATCCTCGTTAGAGCAAATGTCGCCTCCCCACTGCGCGCAAAAGCAACGCGACGCGTCCACACCTGCCGCGGTCATCACACGCGCGTCACCTCGCCCTGCTGATCTGTGATGATGATGATGATGATGATGAGGGTGAAAGCTGTGTCTGCAGGTCTCTGATCGGTTGCATTTACTGTTTGCATGTTTCATTCTGGTTTCGGGTCAATAACGGGGCGCGTAACCGGAATGAAAAGGACGGACGGAGCTGCTCCGCCAGTCCTGCGCTGAAGAAATGCTGAAGATGCTGAAGATGCTGAAGATGCTGCCAGCCCAAAATGCGGACAAAACCTTCCCAGTCAAAATAACCCAGCGAGGGGCACTGAAAACCTTTTAACCCTGAAGCTTTATACTCTGTTGAAACATCCAGGACTGAAGAAAATACGCAGGATTGTGACCGAGCAAGATCTATTATAACTAACACGCAGTCAGATTATAACCACATAAACGCATTTACAAACACAGATTTTAACATTTAAAAGCTTTACTGTGTTCCTGAAGCGAAAGAGGAAGACTAATGTGAATGTAATGCAGGCATAAGCGCATTGAAAGACATTGGTTTATTGCTCGGAGTTTATGATCAGACATCCATTATTGCGCATCACTTACATCGCGGTGGTGACTTGATCTACAACACATTTTCACTGCTTATCTGTTAAAGAAAAGCTCTGCTCCAGCTCAGCAGTCTGCCCGGGCTGATCCGTGATCAGACTCCGCAGCAGCGGCTTACGTGCCGGACAACCCTGCGGTCCCTCCGGTGCCACACCGAGCAACAAGAAAGCTGTCAAAGCAAGACCCTGTGCTCTCTCTCTCTCTCTCTCTCTCTCTCTCTCTCTCTAGAGGCCTCTTGAAGATATTATGCAAATCATCATCATCATCTTCTTCATCATGCCACAACACGAATGCGTTTCTTAAACGGTGCGTAAAAGGACGACACGGTTCCCGGTGCGCCATTGCGCAAACTTTGAGCGCTCGTACCTTTACAGACGATCCCGCAGATGCTGCAGAGGGTGAACAGCAGATGTTTCACCATCATATCTTCTTCCTTCCGCTCACACACTTGCTCGCTTCTTCTGCGTCTCCGTGTGCCGTCGACGGGGCTTATCCGGGTGCGATCCGCCGCGGTCAACGCTACAGACTCCGGTAACTTCTCCCCGGTTGATCCCACCGCGTTTGCACTTGAACTGCGAGGCGCTCCGGCACGGCAGGGAAGTGCAGCTCGCGCGCCCGTCGCCTCCCGGGAGCGCGAGCGGTCCCGCCTCCGCTGACAGATGGGGAAGAGGAACCAATAGCGCACGGCCCGCTTCACGGACCCGCGGCCCGGTTCACTCAGAGACCGGGGGTCTGTCTTCAGCTGCTTTCGTTACGAGGGGGATCGCAGTATGTCGATACGCGTGCCTTGATGATTCAGGCGCTGGACGGGCTGAATCTGGACCCCGTTACGCAGATGGAAGTGCGTTAAAACAAACATACATTACAGTACAGTACAGTGTAGTGTAGTACAGTACAGTATAGTGTAGTGTAGTGTAGTACAGTACAGTATAGTGTAGTACAGTACAGTACAGTACAGTACAGTGTAGTGTAGTACAGTACAGTACAGTATAGTATAGTGTAGTACAGTAGAGTACAGTATAGTGTAGTACAGTATAGTGTAGTACAGTACAGTACAGTATAGTGTAGTACAGTACAGTACAGTACAGTGTAGTGTAGTACAGTACAGTACAGTATAGTATAGTGTAGTACAGTATAGTACAGTATAGTGTAGTACAGTACAGTACAGTACAGTACAGTATAGTATTGTATAGTACAGTATAGTGTAGTACAGTACAAGTACAGTACAGTATAGTACAGTATAGTGTAGTACAGTACAGTACAGTATAGTGTAGTACAGTATAGTGTAGTACAGTAGAGTACAGTATAGTATAGTGTAGTACAGTACAGTACAGTATAGTGTAGTACAGTATAGTGTAGTACAGTATAGTACAGTATAGTGTAGTACAGTACAGTACAGTATAGTATTGTATAGTACAGTATAGTGTAGTACAGTACAAGTACAGTACAGTATAGTACAGTATAGTGTAGTACAGTATAGTACAGTACAGTACAGTATAGTGTAGTACAGTATAGTACAGTACAAGTACAGTACAGTATAGTGTAGTACAGTATAGTACAGTACAAGTACAGTACAGTATAGTGTAGTACAGTATAGTACAATACAAGTACAGTACAGTACAGTATAGTGCAGTACAGTATAGTGTAGTACAGTATAGTACAGTACAGTACAGTATAGTGTAGTACAGTATAGTACAGTACAAGTACAGTACAGTATAGTGTAGTACAGTATAGTACAGTACAAGTACAGTACAGTATAGTGTAGTACAGTATAGTACAATACAAGTACAGTACAGTACAAGTGTAGTACAGTATAGTACAGTACAGTATAGTACAGTACAAGTACAGTACAGTATAGTACAGTACAAGTACAGTATAGTGTAGTACAGTATAGTACAGTACAAGTACAGTACAGTATAGTGTAGTACAGTATAGTACAGTACAAGTACAGTACAGTACAAGTGTAGTACAGTATAGTACAGTACAAGTACATATAGTGTAGTACAGTATAGTACAGTACAAGTACAGTACAGTACAAGTGTAGTACAGTATAGTACAGTACAAGTACAGTACAAGTACAGTACAGTATAGTGTAGTACAGTATAGTACAGTACAAGTACAGTACAGTAGTTCTGAATGGACAGCAGTTGTGGGATCTATTGGCAGCACAGACTCTATAACCGGGTTACATATCACTGCTGTATAAACCACTAGGTGGATAATATTGCGTCATCATCATGTACATTCATAAAAACACGTGTTGTCTGAAACAATGTCTGTTTTCTTCTTTTTATAGTGTATCATTTTCAATAAATACAAAACATCAATATAGATAGATATGTTTCCAGTGTTTTTGGTGTGATAACTCAGAAAAATCACTTTTTTTGAAAAATTTGCTGCAGAAAATCCTATTGGGTTTAATTTTTTTAAAGAAATGTGACTATTCTGCAGGCCAAGATGAGTCTCATTTCTCAGAAGTCACACATTGTGAACGGAGCCCTGAAACTTATCTCTGCTCAGACAGAGCTGACAGACGTTCTGTTGTTCATCTGTAAAACTCACAGGTTAGTGCTGCTCTCTGACCCTCTTAAAATAACTCGGGCACTCGTCCATTAGTGATAATTCAACTAGAGGTCGTATGTTTGCTAACACAATTTCACACAGAGACATTTCTCAAAACATCTTTTTATCTGTTCCACATTAAAGAAAGTCATACAGCTTTGAAAAGACATGAGGGCGAGTAAATGAAACATTTTCATTTTGGGGGAACCATCTCTTTAGACACAGCCCCTCACACCAACAACAGAGACCAGATGACAGTCACTGAATAGGAGAGGTGCCAGACTAGCTGGACAGTCTCTTAAAACTCTTAGCAGCATTGTTACAATGGCACATCCCTGTGGACCAGTTCACTACAGGGTCAGAACTCACTGTCTGTCATGAACTGGTTACTATCAAGTTCAAAACAATCCAGGATGAGCATAAAAAAGCAGACAGGCCGAGAATCAAAACACAAGGGTAATTACATTTTAAAGAACACTCTGATATGCTAATAGTAAGCAGAAGCGGAGGGAAGGCTTCCAGTGTTCATTCAGGGTGTTGGAATGACATCAAAGATTAGAAAGTTTTCAGCAGGGAGAGATGAGTGAAATTCAGTATGAACTGAGAGAGATACAGTCAAAGGCTGACAGTTAATATACTAGAAAAAACTGTTTCTGGCTACAGGCACCTTTAAAGCTCTGCCTACTAAATATGTTGACTGCTTGTACTTCACATAACTTTCAAGACCACAAGAAAAGCGGTGGCTGATCTACAGCCCAGAACAAACTGGAATGTTATGCAAATATATTAAAACATAATCACACAGAGGAGAAACCTGGACCTTTCATGATGTAACAGCTGCAATATCAATACACAAACTTGACTAACTAAATAATTTGCCTTTTCTGCAATAATGGCAATAATTTGCCATTCCTTACACAATGTCATTAATGTAAATGATAACTCTGCATTTTTAACACACTCTGAGGATCTGGATCACAAAGCTGACGTCACTAAACCGTACTGCATAACCAGACAATCCAGATAATCACAGAGTCCATTAGTTGTGATAAACGCAGTCGTCTATTCATCTGATCTCTGACAGACCATGAGAAAACAACAGAAGCACTGAATACCATCCTTCACTACATAAACTGGACGGCTGTTGAAGCAGACTAAAATATCATCCAGACAACAGAACTTCCGTTTCAGTAAAAAATTACAAGGATTATTTGACAAACCAATTAAATGGTAAATGCGTTTCTCTACCAAAATATAATTTCTGTCAACTTTCTGTGGTACACCAGACTGAAGATGATTGCAAAGTGAAACACTGCAGTGGTACATGTATCCAAACCGGACAGACACAATCTTTCTGTGCTGAACTCAATCCACACAACTGATTACAGATCAGGACACGTGCGACCCGAAACTAAACGCCGTGTCACCACGACAACAACTTCTGCTAACCCACATCAACTGTCCACATTTATAATCGTCTTTATAAAACACCAGAGGTTATCTGAATAACCTAATATTCACAGTTTCATTGCCTTTTTTAAAACCTGACACTGATTTGACACTAAGAAATCAAACTTAAACTTAAAGTTACTTAAAAGAAAACACATTACAACATACGCTCATATGTAAGACACGTATGACGTCACACTGTACACGTGTAAGACACGCATGACGTCACACCGTACACGTGTAAGACACGCATTTTTCAGAGTAAGTCATGCAGATTTGACTTTGAAAAGCCAAGACCCTCAGAAAGACCTGATTAAACACTTACTGGCCTCTCTGAGCCAAACAAACACAAGCTATTCAACAGCAACCATCACTCTTAGATTCAGATCAGTTTCCTTTAAACAGCTATAGAACAACACATGATAAAAAAATCACACCCATTAAATCTCTTTTCCCACACTGTTTTTAGGCCATGCCAAATGCCTTGAGGCAATTCTTCAATGCCATTTGGCAGAGAGGTGCTGGACATGCACATGGAATGAAATTATTGGCCTCACAAAAATAAAATAACTTGCTGATGAAGAAGAGGTGGAAATGTGTTTGGCAGGAGTGATGGGTTTAATGGAGAAGAGGCTGATCTGTGATGTATAAGTGGCCATTCGTGACATTAGAACATAATGAGAAACAAATTTCTGTTCACACTGAAATGGCCTCAGCGTTCCTCTTACATTTCAGTTTAGTTTGTGCTGAACAGTTATGTAATATCATAATATCATTTTATAGTTTTGACATCCTCTAAAGCCAAATAAAAGAAATAAATATAATAAGTGGGTATTATTAACAATGTTTTTAGATCATTATGATCATTTGGATGATTTTAGATGAAGAGCTACACTTTTGTTTCTCATACAGTGAAACTGAATGGGGACTGGAGCTGTCCATCACATTTCTGACAATTTCTCCTTTTGTGTTTTACAGAAGAAATAAAGTCATGCAGGGTTTTGAAACAACATGAGGGTAAGTACATGTAAATGATGTCATATTTTTTATTTCTGGGTGTACTATCACTTTAAATAAAATTAAAAAGTAATTCTGATTACATCATTGCAGTTGCTATGGAATGAATAAATTGCAAAAAACTTGTCTTCTGTTGTACGCATTTACTGTTGCCCTGTCATATGATGTGACTGTATAATAGAGTCGCCTCCTCTTCAAAAACACAGATGCATCCAAAATAAAAGCGTTCAATCTGTTTCCTTTATTCCATCATTTAGATTCATAATTGATGCAGGAATTGTATGCCTGAGTGATATTATGACCCATCGTCCTCCATACTAAACGAGCCAGCACACAAGTGGCCTGCCAAGCAGATGGACCAAAGCTGGAACAACTGAACCTTCCCAAAGTTATCGCTTACCAAATGGCAAGACTAATGAATTCTCCTGCCACCATCAGCCTGTTCCATACCAGCCTCAATATGGGAACCACATCAGTGTGGCGTGGATTAACCAGACTTCTAAACAGATGTCTCATTTTCCACATGTATAAACTGAGATAAACAGCAAAAGATGATCAAGTTTCAGAGTGATATCAGGTATAAATGCATGTGACACAACCCAGCTAACAGGAAACGTTCCCAGAACGTTGGCTAACACACTCTCCTAAGTTCTCTCAAAGTTATCAAAAACGTTTCTGCAATAATGTTAGTAGAACTTTTAAACATTATATATCATATCTTAAAAACGTTATTCTTAAGTATGTAAGTTTCAAAAATGTTACAGAATTATAAAAGTTTGGGAAACGTTCCAACAACCTAAAATTGTTAGTGGCACAATGTGAGAAATAAAGTCTGTTGAGGTCCAGAGTGCGATGCAATGAGTGCTCTTCTGCAAAGCCTTCTGGGATATGTGAAAATAAGAGCGTGACCATTGGCAGCTGGGGCTCAGGTTATAGACTGCAGTGATGGGCACTCACCATTCATTTTTTTTAACACACTAACCGCAGACGTCACACTCGGTTTAACATTCCAGTTTTGCCACTGTGGATCTTCCATTTTACCTGCCACTGAAATGTCAGGCTGTCCACCATGTAGTCTCCTAAATGAGCTTTCTGTACCCCCATGACACGGCAGTTCTACTCTGCTGCTTCTCACTGCCCCAACGCAGCAAAAGTTGGACAATGGACAAAATTCTTCCCGTCTGTGGCTCTGCTCCATCTACTCACAGAAATGTGTTGGGCCTTAAACAACCTTGTAATCCTGGTTTCTGATATCAGATGTGAACAGCTTTACAATGAACACGTCCACTTTTACAGTCACTGCTGAGTAACAGACAACTCAAGTGTCGCTTTAGCTGCAGAGGCAACAGTGTCTGCTTAAAAACATCTCAGGATGAGAAAATAATCAACTGTGTGTAAATAAATCGAAACCAAAATGAAGTAGAATCGTCCAACAGCAGTGTATAAAGTTTCTGAGGAAAGAGTTGCCTCTTGTGTCTCACTTTGAGCTCATTGTTTTCTCACTGATGTTTATCTTACTTCCATCCAACACATCAGTAATCACGCTTGTGTCTCATTTGCTCTCAGTGTTGTGGTTGTGTGTTAGAATAATTAGCAATATTGTCATTTAAAAACACTGGCACAGCATGATCAGGTCAATGTTGCTTCGACTCAATGATGAGCTAGTTAAAGCTGAGGCATGCATGAACGACACGCAGCTGAAACGCTGGAGGAGACCTTCATGAAGTTTCTTTTCAATCCACTTACAGTCAGTTAATGTTTCATTGCACGACTCTCATTATGATGTTGTCTTAATTTCTGTCTCGGTCTCTTCTGGAGTATTTTATAAGTAGGCATAAATGAAATTCATTTGGGGTTGTTTTTTAATCAAGCATATAATGTAGTTTTGATTGCGACGTCTAGACGTCTGATCAAAAGGTCGCCCTTGAAGTTAAAAACTGCTTTGTGTCATTTCAACCTTAAAAACGTTCAAATATGCCATCTTATATGCTTAGACAGCTATGAGTGCACTAGCTGCCGGTAAATAGCCAGCCGTTTTAAACATACCTCTTCTATAAAATGTCCAAGAGCCATCTGCTGATCTAAATACAGAGCAAATAAAAAAACCTGTTAAAAGAACAGCAGGCAGTGACCAAGAGGGAAAGAGAGAGAGATCAGAGAAAAAGAGAGAGAGAGAGAGATCAGATGCAGAACACTCCTACACTGTGAAGTAAATAAAGAACTGCTGATGTGTCCTCCTGTCTCACCTGCCGCGAAACACATGCAAGATCATAGTATAGTGCTTTATGTCATTTGTATGATAATAAATGCAACAGAAATTATATCATTTCTATACAGATTATATACAGAGTCTACACGATTTTTATTTTTTATTTTTTTATTTTGTACAATACAAAACTTTCATAAAAATATCTCAAGAGATTTAGGAACAAATGCACTAAACAGTTACTGTTTTCTGTGCATTATTTCAGCACAAAAACGTCTGTGTCACATTCACTAACCACATGCAATCCAGATTGGCCAGACAGCAAATGCAAAAATGAATTTTGAAAATGCAAAAATGAATATTGAAAATGCGTTATTTCTCAATGCAACTTTAAACAGCTAAAATTTCTGCTTTTTCTGGCATCAGACGTGCTGTATGATCTGTATGCATGCATGGCCCGGTTCAGAGTTTAGTTTTAGTTTAGTGTAAAAAAAAGACAAAAAACACAGAAAAAAATCCAGCATTCACACCAAACACACACATCATCCCACAGGTAAGTTTTATCTGCACAAGTACCACAAAACAGTAACCCAGCACGTGTACACCTCATTAATCTGAAAACAGCAGAGACGAAACATGGCCACCCAAATGAATGTCGTGTTACCTCAAATCATAACCCATCTGCTGGAGTCGGTATTCTGACACGGTCTCCTCTCCTCTGGACCTGCACATATAATCACCATTAGTGTAAGCTGAGGGTCTAAATGTTTAACAGTACATTAGAGTCTCCACACAGCCTGTGGATGTGCTGAGAGACAATTTCCCTTCAGGCAGACTTCAGGGGTGAGAGCACAGGCAGCGTGGAGGAAACCTCTGGAGAATTTGTATTAAAATGTGGATGCAGAGGTGACTGATGCTCTGTGCATTTGGGGTATTTTGCTCCGTAAAGCACCAGACTGTAAAAATGATCTCCTGTAATGTAATATTAACATTCAAACCCTCTGTGAGCCAACACATGTATGGCTGTTTTTTCTGGATGCTGAACATTGGATTACATTCTGTTTACTCGAGGGTAATTCTGTCTTAAAAGCTTTGATGTATGACTAAATTAATGAACTATTCATAGTCTTTACAAAACGCGACCATGCGTTTCTCTGTGTAAATATACATTTTGGCATTTAAGATGCAAAGTGCCACAGTATGTTATTCATTAGCCAACACCAAAATTAATAATATTTATAATGTTTAGAAAGTAGTTTATGAATATTTCATGGGATCTTGTAAAGACCCCATCAACACAAATTTTTGGTGTTAGCTTTGAGGCCGTCAGTATGCTGTACAAACAGATCTCAAAGTTGACTCATCTTGCACTCACTCATTTTAACCAATCAAATGGTAGAATGAGAGGTGGGCCCACCACTCTGCTCTGTAGTATAGCCTGCTTATTGGGCCCAAAGAAAAATGGTCCTGCCCCAACACCATATGTATCTTAGTAGCAGTAAAAAACAAAAGTCAGAAACCATGTTCATATATGTGATAGAACTTAAAGTCTATTGAGTGTTTAAAACCCCCAAATTCTTGTTTCAAAAGAAAATACTTCACCACACCACATAAAACTGTTTGTCAAGTTCATACAGCCTTTAAAAAAACAACCATTATTAACAACTTTTATTAAACCTGTTCATTACCTGGTTCCTGCTGAAGTCTCTTTCAAGAATTCTCAGTGGTG
>JAZGTH010000077.1:4830000-4915000 GCA_036877525.1 Chromobotia macracanthus
GACATGCAAGCACATTAAGAAAACATGAGTGTGTGATTCAGACTCCATCCAACCTAAAGACAGGGTAGGCAATTATTTCCAGAAACATTTTTTGTTCTTCTGGTTGGAAGTCTCTTCATATCCTGATAGCAATCACTAAGTGATCTAAATATTATACATATATATATATATATATATATGTTGTACATGAATGTTTATATGTGTTTCTAGCGATCGTGCTGGCGGTAAACATAGCCGGGTGAAGACATACCCGACATACCCGTCTCAACGCTTGTGTGCAAGAAACCGAACAGACGACAATATCATTGTTTGAGTTAAATGTCTATGTAAATTAGTCTCATTACAGATCTCTCATAATTCTGTACTGCCCAACACGAATTACGAGCAGCGCTAATTTTATGGTTGTTTACGCTGTTACCTGATTGGCTGTCATTCTGCATCAGTGCATCAGAGACAGATCTGTCATGCCTGGTGAGAAGATCAGCTTCGTATGGCATCTAAGATATCATGGCTGCAAGAAGATAAAGATGAGAAAAGCTGCAATACAACATCACTAATTGCTAGTTATTTAGCTTGTGTCCTTGTCTCTTGTTTTCGAGGACAGCAGCTCACTTTCAGGTGTGTTAGTCTACTCGAGTTCAGTCTGTAGATAAAGCAATCTGTGCTGTAACCCATCCAGCAGTACTCCAAAACTGCTGAACTGCCTCTATTAACTCTTTTAAGAGAACGTAAGACCCCAAAACCATCTCTGCCCTTGTGTGTCTGTGCCTCTGTAGATGAAGGGAAGGATAAGTGCGTGCTTTTCATACAGTGAAGAAAGCTCACTTGTAATGATCTCTGAGAAATGGCAGAGGATCGAGTGTCTAAAGCATTAATGAATGGTGTTAGAGAGAGGAGTGTGTGTGTGCTGTTTGTGTGTGTGTTTGTGTGTGTGTATCCTTCAGCAACTTCTGCTGTTAGAGTTCTTTTACTTACAGGTGCCAGTGTTTATAAAGACAATGTCTCTCTCTCTCTCTCTCTCTCTCTCTGATAAAGAGAGTCTGATAAATCATCAATAGTATTTTCACTGACTTGTGTCTTGTTTTGACTTCTTTGTTCTGTTTCTATCTAAGTGATTAAAAGAATAAAGGGACTTTATGAAATGTTTCAAAGCGAGCCCTGCTATCAACAAATTACAAATTCTGATAAAGTTCACCACCAAATTTATCATTGACCACTGAGAACAGAGAATGTCTGAAAATCCTGCTCCCCAAACCCAGAATAATGCGAAAAACAGATTCTAGGTGGTTTCCAAACTATTATAGAGTTTCAGTACAGAATAAAATGAGCTCTTCTTACAGGATTTAATCCACAGAGATGTGTAACTCTTGTTCTCTCAGACCAAACAAGATGCAGGTCGCCTTTAAAACCTGTTTGCCATCTGAACCCCATGTCGCTTCCTGCACCAACGGCATCACGAGGCTTCAGAAATACAGAGTCATTAATATTACACACAGGAGAGGCGCAAAATGTCACGCACACGAATGAAGTTCATTCTTTCTCGCTGAGCTGCGAGCATGGGCGGCACAAAAGATGGACAAATCCTGCATTCTGAAAGGAGCCTCATTCAGATAATGTACCTACATGAATCTCATACAGGACCAAAGAGACGGTCTGTTGCTTTCCCAACATGGGGCTGTCAGCTGCACAACACTCCATGCCAAAACTTCAGATGCCATCCGTCCCCTAAGATACTGATTTGTTGTGATGAGCCAGGCAGTGTTGAGCGGTGCAAAGGGATTTAACAGAAAGGCCTGTGCACATTAGGGGAGATGACATTTAAAGTTCTGCGAGTTTTTTATTTATTTACTTCATGTCAGTTTTGGCAATGAAGAAAATGAATGCTGCTTTTCTGCTGAGAATCCTGAAGGATCATCACATGACCTTTAATGTTTCATCTCTGTTCATGAGGTTCAAATCACAGATCTCCATCAAATCAATCATTATTTAAATATACTATACAGACTAATCATCTATCAAAATGAAACAATACATAGTCTATAATTTATGATTAAGAATCCAATCAAAAAATAAATAATCAACATGAGGGACACAATGAGGGAACAAGAAAAGTGTGTTCAAAGTGTGTTCAAGTGTTAGTTGGATGGAGGGGAGTCATTTCAGTTTCGTACTGTTTTATTGGTTGATAATTGGTTGATATCAGCCGAGCAATAACAAGTCAATTTTGACCCTCTGTGAGTCGCAATATTTAAGATTTTGTGTTGTCAGTGTTGAGAATAAATAAAGGGATCCAATAATCCAAAACTGCAGGACTGAAAACACTAAAGAACAGACCCGTAACTAAACTCAAACAGAATTTCTGCAGAACTGGAACCCGTTTGATTGTTTTTAGTGTCTTTAACTCTGTTTAGTTCTGTTTAACACTTTCCATTTAACCATTTTTGCATTCATCTCCAATAAATGCGTTCAGGCATTATAGTTTGTGATGCCCAAAACTAGTAACAAAAAAACGAAAGCAAAAGTAAAATAAATATGCTAACACATAAAAAATGTGTTAAAAACCAAAGCAGTTCATCTCAGAGCACAGCACTCAGCACGACACGTCACTGTTTTAAAGATCTTTAACAATAGCCCCTCAAATCAAAAAAAAGGTTTCAGGAATTTTCCACACAAAGAGAATGTCAAAGCCACACAGAATGAGCCACATACAAATCACTCAGTGTGACCTCAAGATACAGATGGTGCATGTTTCCGAACATTAACTGTCTTTAACACAGAAGCAGCGAAAATACATTTCAAAACGTGTGTACACACAGATTATTCTTTTTTAAATTGTACTGCACTTTATGAGCCCCACAGTGTTTACACACAATGTGTGTGTGAGAGAGAGAGTCTCCGGTGAATCTTCTACTGAATGAAAGCACAACTGGTAATTTACTTGGCATCCAGTGTCATAATATTCTACAGCCTAATCGCTCGTGTGCACAGCGTCGTGTTGTAATGAAGGAACATCATGTCTCCTGCATCGCAGAAGACTTTTCATCTTTGTCTGGAGTTACATAGATGTTCAAGAGAACTTCCAGAAGCAGAAAGAGCAATTTAAATGGAGCACCTCGAACGTGAACCTTTCCACAAGTGAGCAGCTGCGAGCTGTCACTGATGCGCTTTAACTAATTATAGCGACTAATTAACCTTATTAAATTGAAATCTTATAAGAAGTAATTGAAAGCCAGAACACAGCAGGTGCTCCATTTTTTTCTCTCTCATTCTGTCGTTCAGTTTTTCCTTTTTACCGCTCTCACACGCCAACAGCCTTTCCTTCATCTTCATCCTTTGGACACCGGCTGCATATTTTCTGCTCCTAAACCGGAAAGACTGTGATACATGTCAAGGGGAAAAGCGAGACTCTTTGAAAATCAATGCAGGCCTCTCTTTCTCTCTCTGTCTCACGATCCTTCTTTGTTTATTCTGTTTTGTCCTCCTTCAATAACTAATTCTTACAACAGTTCAATGGTTTTAAAATAAGAAGCAACAAAAGCAACAAACACAGCGTTCTATATGAGTCCTGAATGTGAAGAGCTTTCTCCATCTTTAGGTTGGCAAAAAACACAAACTCCTCCATTATTTCATTTTAAAGAGTCACTTTGCAGAGAACAAAACTGATGTCGGAGGCTCTTTACTGTTCTACACACTGTATGGCAACAGGAGTGCTCAGAGATTTTTCCTCTAGTTACCTGAAGTCTCACTTCAGCTCTTCATTACCAGCAGTTCAGGTGGAGGGGAGGCTTAAAGACGAGACGGGCTGCATCTGTTCTGACGGCTTCCTCCGGGTCTCAGTGTGTTTGTGTTCACACTTGTCCTGCAAAACACGATTAAATGTGTTTACTCAAATTATTGAGGGTCTATTTGACACCACCGATGACTTCAGGTTTTATATGAAGTGTGTTTTAAAATCGTTCCTGGAGTGACTGGATACATTAGTGAGAGCCGAATGTTTCATTATTTAAATTGGGTTGCATAATTCATTGTTATCAATGATCTCTCTGCTGTAAGCATACTGTGTATGAAATTATTGTTTATTAGTGCTGTTTGTAAAGACAAACAATCACTATTATTATTGGTCACACTTAGATTAAAAACAACCCTAATGATAAACATTACACTCTGGCATTTAATGTGTCCCTGGCATGTAATAGTACATTACAGAAACCAAATGTTACAGCAAAAAGCTAAAGACTAATCTGAACAGTTACTGTAGCAACGGTACAACACTGCAATGGCAACACCCTAGAAACGTGGTAACAAGTTTTAAACAGGTAAGAAACGTTATCATTTTCTATAGAAAATAAAAAAATTAATAAGTAAAAATGTAAATAAATAATATATGATAATATGATAAAACTGTTTCCTGATCAAAGCCCTGTACAACTGAACTCTGTTCAACCCAAAACAATAATCCCATCTCACCAGCCACAATAAAGCTGTCAATACAAATAAACTTTAGCCATAATAGGACTTATCTGAAAATGTAAACATTATATAAACGGTAATCACTTATTTATTATTGGAATTATTAGTATTGGAGTGCACAGAAGGTGGAAGATCTTTTGAGACAGTTTGTCACGCTAACACTTGCGACTGGCCAATCATGCGAGCATATATATGTGCTTAATATATGTATAATTAAACAAGATGCCAGCAACATTGAAAGCAGACATTTCTTAAGACGGATTCATTCTGACAGATATTTAGACTGTACAGTGAGCACAGACACAGAAAGTGATTATAATATTTAATTTACAGTATAAAATGACCATCAACAAACCTCGACTGAATTCCTGATCAGATGTGAAAATCTGATGTGTTGTGCTGGTCAGCTGCGTGAAAATGAGAGGATTTGTCACATGAAGAAATAATTGGACATTTGATCGTAATCTTAACTGTTGACCTAAAGAATAAAGAAAATATTTTTTGTTTTTAATAAAATCAAGAATGTCATTTAAATATATTATGATTTGACTGTTTCTAAAACTAAATTATTTGTATGCCATTATACAAACAGGCACCTAAAATTGTTTTCTATAAATCTTAAAAGGGGCCTCTCCTGTGAGGAGATCCAGTTTCCTGGTGTCTGTTTTCATAAGCGTCACTCATCTCTGACCTTGGATGTTCCAGCCGCCACTTCAGCAAAAGAATTTCTCTCTCTTTTTCAATCTTCAGTTGTCGGACCTCTTCCGCCCATCTTTGATCTCCGTCTGCTGTATAACCATGATGTCTCATTAGACCGCAGGCAATCTGAAATAATACAGTTATTTGCATATAAAATCGATCACATATAGAATGAGTTCACGGAAGCGTGCGCTGTACCCTCTCAGAAGTAAGGTGCATCTGATCAAAGGACTGCCATTGATGCCTGCTGTGTTGAGATCGTGCCCTCAGAGGAATTCATACATGTGTGGAAATGTGTGACCATTTGAGACCTCTACTTTGTCTGGAGGTGTACAGCCAATAGGAACAGCCCATCTGTAGGTAAACAAAAGAACACTCGGGTGTGTTTCCCCTTCAGTTCAGTGTTTGTCTGAGATGAATGTGCCCTCACAGAGAAGACAGAGTTAAAACAATACACACACACACACATATATACATAAAAATAGAAGGTTACCATTGCTCCAGTCTGTCATTTCTGCTCTCTTCCTGTCGGCCCCTCTGTGGTTTCAGCTGGAATAACCTCGGGCAACTTCTTTCTGGTCCACTTCCCAGGCCATCTTAACACTCTCCCCTGTTCTCCGTCTTCCCATCTCTCTTCATTTTCTTCCTCTCTATGCCACCCACGGCCCTTCACGAGTGTGTGTGTGTTTCAGTTGGTCGTCCCCTAAAGCTCTTGTAGATGAGTTCCCCAAACACATCCCGCCATCTGTCGTTTCTCTCAATCCTCTCTTCTGCTCTGCCAGATGAAAGCGGTGCTTCTCTCTCTCTGCCAGAATGACTGCTTTTCTCCAGCACTGCTGTCTGGGTACTTTACATCTGTGACAGCACAATAAGTCTGAAAACAGAGTATGCATGTTCACACGGGCACAAACACACACATCTTAAACACATTTAACTGTTCCTACAGACTGCATGGGGACACGCTTCCTCATGTCTCCTGATTTTTTAACAAGCACATATGTGATCATGTATGTGGAGAAATTGGGTAAGAATGAATCACACCTGCTTAAAGTGGGTTTTACTGTATGCACAAACTCAGACACAAAATCAGTGTTGAATGAAACGGTGCTATTCCTGATCTTGCAAAGCAGTTTTGAGTGCCTGAGCACAGAAACCGCAAATATCCATAGAAACTGTACAAAACCATCTTATTCAAATCTCTGTTGTCTACAGCAGAGAACAGCACAATGTTAATAGCTTAGAGTTAAAAAGAATGACAATGTTTTAATTTGAACGTTTGTGGCACACTGTTATGTCAGCACATATAGCGCCTGGTAACACTGGGTTGTGGAGGGTTTGATAAGTTTTGGTGTGCTAAAATAAAGTGACACAAAAGTGGCACAACTGTTGAAAACGTACTGCCAAGATAAGATCTGCTGGTATGCATTAGGACTTATTGACATAACCTCCTAAAACTGATGAGGTCTCTTTTCAATATGCTTATTCCACATTTCCCAAAAAAACAGGCGATACATTCGGTGTGCAATTTCTGAAGAATTAAACATCCAACTGTCATTAAGATTAAGTTAAATTGTTTTGCCTAATTTCATCCATCTGTTGGTAACTTGATAGATTAGGTAATGCTAGGGGTAACAAATTAGAATTAGGTTTGATCTAGCTGGGCACCTATTTTTTATCTTATTATTCTACATCATTTTGAACAGATTTATCTTCTACGATGACAGCATATTTAGATGCATTTCACATTATTGTGACCCTGTTCCAGAAAGTCTCTCTGTGCCTAATTAATCCCCAGTGAAACCCTCGCCCGTCGGCCAGCGTGGACTCCACGTGGAGAGGAGAGGGCAGAGCTCCAGCAGAGACCCTCTGGTCCTCCAGATGGAGAGGACTGGTGAAGAGGCCCAGCAGGGGGCGAGTGGAGCAGCGTGAGGGTCTCATCTCCTACCAGCCCTGACCCACAGAGCAGCCAGCACACAACAGCTCCACAAACGTCAAGCTGCCAGATTTCTGCTTCATTCCAACATCCATTCAAACAGCCCTGTCGGCCAGTGCCCTGCCAGACAGCACGCAGGCTTTTAACAAAGTGAACAAGAATTCTAACTTTCTGTACTAAAACAAGTTTTTTATTAAGTTTAGACAAAAATGTCCACTTTCATCTTTGTGATATGTTACGGTAAAACGTATTTGATATGTTTGACCTTTACAGTAGCGAAAATCTATGATAAAGCTTCTCTAAGGATTTTTGCATTATGACAGAAAAAGTGCAAGCTTTAGGAGTTATCTGGGGTAATTCGGTCGCATTCAATTCTTTAACGGGTCGCCTCAGATGGAAATCAGCTGAGAATATTCTGTAAAATCCCAGATGGATAAGTTCAGGTGGGATTTCACTGCTTTTTTAATAGGTGTGAAAGTGTGGCTGATGAGTTCTGCACCTGTAGTTTCCTGAGCATCTCCTACATCCTCTTGTGTTCCTGTTTACTTCAGCATGCCGTTTGAAGATGTTTTATCTGATGGTTCTGCAGGAGTAAAGCTGACGCAGGCCGCTGGCTGAGTTTCTCTTCTATGGAGTGTTACACATCCATCTTGCTTTCGTATCTCCCACGACACAAGCAGAAGATAAAACAAGAACTACAGATTGTAAAATACGAGAATTATAGAATGAAAAGATTACTGAGAAAAATTTGAAAGAAAAGAAAAATTTGTTTCCAAATGCACTGGTAAAGGATATCAGGCAGCTGGCCAGCTTTCGAGGGTGTGTTCCTGTTTTGTGTGCGTTATGCATAAGACACTCAGAGGACAAACTGAAAACTGTAACTCCCAGAATGTTTTTAATAGTACAGTGACCTTTAATATATCAGAAGATGAAGGAAAATTTGACTTCTTATACTATCCTTTTAAAGTAGGGTTTTTTATTATTACTTATCGAAATAGTTAAACACAACATTAACCTAAGCATTAAAAGCATTAAAGAAACAGTTACAAAGTTAAAAGCATTTTTATAAGAGGGTCATTACAATATGACTTAACAACAAGAAGTAACTGCCTTTCGCAGGTGAAATATTTTGCATTTTTTAGGGCCAAAAAAATTACTAAACTGTTTGTCAGTACTCGGCCTGCTTTTTGACTTTGCTATGTTCTGTTCTGTAAGATAAGTTCTGGTTTAGTTTATTCCACCGCATTTAACTTCCAGACAATTAATACAGACTCAGTCAAGGCCAGAAAGGGCACCTTGTCAGGCTGACCGCAGAGGGCATGTAGAAACAAATAACATTAATCTCCAAATTTCTGTCAGGGGACACCTGCTCTTGTGCCGTTCACTGCTTTGCCACTTTCTGTCTGGTTCTGAATGGGTCAGCGCCTGTGGTGCTAGAACTCACCAGCTCGATTCTGCATGGCCCGGAGCCAAACACCTCACATATGTTAGCCAGTGCTGTTCTCTACCCGTGCTGGGACTCGTGCCAGGAACTGCAAACCATCTCCACTCGAAGCCTGGATAAACTAAAACATGCAAGAGCAGAACGTTATACTGAACATACAGCTGTCATAGGTTTATATTGTGATGACTTTAACAGACCCATTCAATGGACAGCCAATATATGAAGAAATGAATGTCTGCACAACGTTTTAAACAGAAAAAGTAACTAGAGATAGGAAAGATTGCATATGACAGTGTGAACATGACTGAGTCATGAAGAGAGAAAAGGAAGAGGAGGGGTGAGATCTGTGAAAGTCATAGATTCTGTAGATTTGCAAATCATGAGGTCACAGACTTTATTTTTTTATGAAGAAACATGAAAAGCATGCACTACATGAATTTAGTGTGCAGGGTCGTAAGATCATAAAAATGTCTTCAAGTCATGGGAATACAATGAGATGTGATGTTCATAAACAAAAGACAAACTGATGTGTGTGTGTTTGTGTTGTTCAGTGATTTCTAAGCTACTCCTCTGAAAAGAAATTAGCTACACTTCTTGCTAAACTTTGTAATAAACTCTAATAAATGACCTGTGTTTGATGTCACGTGATCTTAAACTAACTTCCATCTGATACTTCCTGTTTGTTGTTGGTAATAAAAACAGCACAAAACTGAAGTTAAAAATAGAGTCAAGGAACACCCAACATAAAGAGAACTACACAGAGAAACACTGACCAAATTCAGACTGAATGCAATGACTGGACAAACATTTTATGGTCCTGCGCCTTCCACAGAAGATATAAATATAAAACTAAATATATTTAGACCGCTTAGTGATTTGCTATCACTGCTATCAGTGATTTGTCTCTCTGTCACCACCCTGAGATTTTGGTCCATAGTGACATGATAGCATCATGCAGTTGCTGCAGATTTGTCGGCTGTACATCCATGATGCGAATCTCCCGTTCCACCACATCCCAAAGGTTCTCTATTGGATTAGAATCTGGTGACTGTGGAGGCCATGTGAGTAAAGTGAACTCATTGTCATGTTCAAGGAACCAGTCTAACACGATTTGAGCTTTGTGACATAGTGCATTATGCTGCTGGAAGTAGCCATCAGAAGATGGGTACACTATAATCATAAAGGGATGACATGGTCAGCAACAATACTCAGCTGTGGGGCTTAAACGATGCTCAGTTTGTACTAGGGGGCCCAAAGTGTGCCAAGAAAATGTGTGCCCCCACACCATTACACCACCGCCACCAGCCTGAACCGTTGAGACAAGGCAGGATGTATCCATGCTTCATGTTCTTTATGCCAAATTCTGACCCTACCATCTGAGATGGTCAAAGTCACTTAAATCCCCTTTCTTCCCCATTCTGATGCTCGGTCAGAATTTCAGCAAGTAGTATAAATGAGGATGTTTTAGAAAATTTTGCACAGATTTGTCAGGTTTAGCTGACTTTTGGGTACAAATTTGTCTTCAATATATGGTTAAGTAAACTCACACACACACACACGCTACATTACACACTAGCAGAATATGACTGACACTCCTGTTTTAGAGTGATAAATACAGTTCACACATTTCTGCTGGCGTGCCAACATAATGATAACTACACAAAACAACACTGAACATTAGCACAGTGTTTTGAACACAAAAGACAAAAGAGATATGAAAGAGTATTTATGACAGTGTGAACATGACAAGTCTAAATTGAGATTTATGATGAGCAGAAAGAGAATCTCTGTAAAGACAGTAACCCTTTAAACTACAGAAGACTTCACTGCCAAAATATCACAATGATCTTGATGGTAAAAGTTATTCAGAGTGTGCAATGCATTAATTCTCATGTGAAGGGTCATTACACAAAAAAAGTCATTCTTATAAGGTCATTAAAGTATGTACAGGGAAAGGAAATGAAACAGCAGCAGATACAGAAGTGAAACCAGTGTGATGTGTGTGTAGTGTCTACTGTTGGAGAAGATACTTTATAAAATATAAGTTACAAACTACTCTTTATTCCACAAACACAAAAGAAAATATAACACAGGAGACTGAGATGTATCTACGCTGTGTTAACCGATTTGCCTTCCTGCAGAATTGTCTAATATGCCCCTCAGAGTACTGATTAAATGTTAGGCGTCGATGTCGCGACATTAATTTGTGAAACTTCCTTTTTGCGGCCAAGTTCACATATAAAAAAAACAGAAAAGCAAAGCACATAAAACTGGACGAACATTCAGCTGAAGCACACAGAGAAGACCAGAGAAAGACAAAGCATGAGATCCAGAGAATGGACAGAGAGAAAGTGGAGATGATGGAGAAACTCTATGAGAACAAAAATGACTTCAGGAAGGAAAGAAACACAAATCTACCTTTGCAGTGTACAGGTAATGACTTTTATTTCTTTGCTGAAAACTAAAAACATGGTCCTTAAAACAGCTGAAGTAGTTCAAACTAGTACAATGTATATATGCTCCTTAATACACTGCTGAACTTTAATAAATTGAAAGTAAAACTATTGCATTATTAATTAAATATTATGAATTTAATTATATAAACAATGCAATCTATTATATTCAGGAAGTGAGTGTGTGAAGATCAGGAGCTACAGAGCAGCTACAGGGTGTTTGGTTCTGCTATGTGTTCTTCTACTGATTGCAGTCAAAGTGCTGTGTGTCCTGATCAATACAAACAATCACCAGCTTCACAACCTCACACAAGAGAGAGACCAGCTACTAACCAACAATATCAACCTCACCCAAGAGAGAGACCAGCTACTAACCAACAATACCAACCTCACACAAGAGAGAAATGAATTAATAGTCAATTACAATAACATTACCAAACTAAATGAACAGTTAAATCAGGAGAAAAATGAACTGTGGAGACATCTTCACGGTAATCTTCTCATGCAACAACACACATATTCAATATTAAAATTATTTTGTGCAGTAAACATGTATTTGTGTAGTTCAGTGTGTGTGGAAATTATAGAGCTGATAGCTGAACTGTTTGTGTTTACAGACGGATGGATTTACTATAACTTCAGTTTGTACTTCACTTCATCTGAGCAGAAGAGCTGGAGTGAGAGCAGAAGATACTGTAGAGAGAGAGGAGCAGATCTAGTGATCATAAACAGTGCAGAAGAACAAGTGAGTGAAAGATAGTGATAACATGACAGCACAGTGACATTAGGATATAAATGTTCTTTTGTTTTTTTTCTTTTGTTTCTTCTCAGGATTTTGTTAAGAAACTGTCTTGTTTAGAACACATCTGGATTGGTCTGTCTGACAGTGATGTAGAGGGCACATGGAAATGGGTTGATAACAGCACATTGAGCTCTAGGTGAGAAATCACTAAATGTAACTGATTATTATTCAGTAAATGATTCTCACAGTCAGTATCATATCACACAGAAAGCAGCACTCAACATCTAATACTGATCTGTTCTTTCAGGAGGTTCTGGGGGTCAGGAGAACCCAATGGCCAAAGAAGTCAGAACTGTGTTTTGTCATTTATAAAAGGCTGGGTTGATGACCCCTGTAATTTTGCCTTTAAATGGATTTGTGAGAAGAGTTTTATGTAATACTGTGCAACGTGTTTATTCATAACATTGAAAACTTTGGAGGTTATTTTTTATTTCTGTCTTCTACACTTTGCATTTTGTCAATCATTTTTAGGATTAAAGTTTTGCAGTTATGTGTGTCTCAAATTTGTTGTCTTGCTCTCAGGCCAAAGTCAGTCCTGAAACTGTAAAACTTTTCTAAAAAGTGTTTCTAATGTAACACACACACACACACAGGCTGCATCACGCACATTATACAGCAGAAGAATACGAGAATAAGTTCAGATCACGTGTGCTAGTTGTCGGTCACTCAATCATAAGTGTTTGTTCAATGCAGATCCCGTCTTTTATCAGTTCTTTTTCATCAGTTCTGTTTTTAGGGATTAATGAATCATATCCCTAATAAGATGCTGAAAATGACTTTGTTATTGTTTCTTGAGATTGTTGTCTGACATTTTTGCTGCGTGGTCTCGTCTGTGTGAACAGTTTACTGTTAGTGTGTTACTTCAGTTTAGTGAAATACTACTGAACACTGCAGCTGGGGCCTGATAAATATACAGCCACATTATAAAGTGATACAGTTTAACATGCACAACATGTTAGCTTGTACAGACAGCTCTTTTTCACACTGACGGCCATGGGATCAGATTTCACACGCTTCAGTCTTTGAACACAGTCTAAACTGAAGTTAAAAATAGTCAAGCAACAGCATAAAGCAAATTACAAAGATAAACACTGAACATTACCACAATGTTTTTAGCACAATGTCCTTTTGTGTTTAATGTTCAGAGATTATTTATGACAAATTGATCGTAAATCCCCCCCACACCATCCCTTTATTTATTCAAAAGTTCACAATTTTGGTCTTCACACCTTGTCCTCAGATCAGCTCTGTTTTCTGCCCTCAAACTTGTCTTAAAATGAGAAGACACTAGCAGAGCAAAAGCTGCACAGCCAGAGAGAAACAGAACTACACAGAAGACACATCATTAACAGTTTAACTACGTCAGATTATTAAAGATCAGAAATGTTCGAGATGATTTTGAACAACACAATCAGAACTGAGTCTGAGGGAATAAAGAGAGAGAGGGTGGAGATGATGGTGGACATTTATGAAAGCGCAGATTCTGTGAGAGACGCTGACTTCAGCACAGATACAAACACACAACAACCTCTGCAGAGTTCAGGTAATCATGTTTATGTTCAATCATAGAATTAAGAATGCAGTAAACTCACACGTCTCATCTTCAGGAAATGAGTGTGTGAAGATCAGAAGTTACAGAGCAGCTACAGGGTGTTTGGTTCTGCTATGTGTTCTTCTGCTGACTGCAGTCATAGTGCTGTGTGTCCTGATCAATACAAACAATCACCAGCTTCACAACCTCACACAAGAGAGAGACCAGCTACTCACCAACAATACCAACCTCACACAAGAGAGAGACCAGCTACTAACCAAGACTGCAAACCTTAAAGAAGAGGGAGACCAGCTACTAACCAACAATACCAACCTCACACAAGAGAGAGACCAGCTACTAACAAACAAAACCAACCTCTTAAAAAAAGGGGGAAATTATTATAAAAAAAAAAAAACCCACCAAAAAAAAAGGGGGAGATAAAAAAAAAAAAAAAAAAAAAAAAAAAAAAAAAATTTTTTTTTTTTTTTTTTATTTTTTTAAATTTATTTTTTTTTTTTTTTTTTTTTTTTTTTTTTTTTTATTTTTTTTTTTTTTTTTTTTTTTTTTTTTTTTTTTTATTTGTAAGTGTGTGTGAGACCAGCTGTTAACCGTGAGACCAGTATTTACTATAACGAATTCTATATCAGTTCATACTCCATCTGAGCAGAAGTGAGAGCTGGAGTGAGAGCAGAACATACTGTAGAGAGAGAGGAGCAGATCTAGTGATCATAAACAACAGAGAACAACAAGTGAGTGAAACATACAGTGTGTGTGTAAATGGCCAGGTCAAGCCTATGATACAAATGTGTTATTGTTTCATCTTGTCAGGATTTTGTTGGATGACTTCTGGGAAGGACAGATTCTGGATTGGGTTGAACAGCAGTGTTTTAAAGGACACATGGAAATGGGTTGATAACAGCACATTGAGCTCTAGGTAAGAAATCACTAAATGTAACTGATTATTATTCAGTAAATGATTCTCATAGTCAGTATCATATCACACAGAAAGCAGCACTCAACATCTAATACTGATATGTAGTTTCAGGAGGTTCTGGAGGTCTGGAGAGCCCAATGGCCAAAGAAAAGAGAACTGTGTTGTGTCTTATTCATCAGGGTGGTATGATTATTTGTGTACTTGTGTTTTTAAATGGATCTGTGAAAAGAAGTTTTAATGCATAATACTAGTCATTGTTTGTTCAAAACATTTTAACATTTATTGAGGATTTCTGAATTTGTAAATAGCTACATCTCACATTTTGTTGTACACATCACCCAGTACAATATAAAGTCATTTTTGTTAATAAATTCATGCTGCAAGGAATGTCTTAAATTTGTCGTGATAATTTTAATTGACATAGTTTCGTCCTTTAATGAGTTATCTGTCAGGTCCGGTCATGTGACAGAGCTGTGGATCATGTTCTTAACATGTCAGCCAGATAACAACATATGTGTCTACAGCACCCCTCTACAGGTGTGCACCAGACAGCACACGCAGAGAGAAACTGTGCAAGGCTGCCAAAAGATTTTTACCTCGTCTGTGAGAATGAAATTCCCTCAGTTAATTCTGTTCATTGTGAAGGGAAAGTGAACAACTGGCATTTCACACAGATGACATATTTTTGTACTTAAAAAGGCTCCTTGTACTCTTTTTGTAAGCCATCACTTTAAATTTGATGGGTCGAATTGTTTGGACATGATACTGAATTACAGAAGACTTTGTCAGATTAATTGCGGCTGGTTTACTTTTAATAACTCAGCTGGTAAAAGGATGAATGCATTACAGATCCGTGAATTGAACTTACGTTTTCTATATTAAAGCTGCAATTCGTAACTTTTTGGGTGAAAAAAAGAATAAAAATTAGTTACTGAGAAAGTACATGAAGGTACATGAAATTTATAATAATGATTTACAATGGGTTGACATACGTAAAGAAAAGTATGTAAAGTAACCTACAATTTTATGTTTCAAACAGAGAGGAAGTTACAGACTGCAGCTTTAAGTACTAAAATATCAGTTTTTTGCTGATTGGTCATTACATTTTGTTCATGAACAGACGGTTCTGTTTCCTTTTGGCTCCAGAAATATTTTAGGTTATCTAAGGTCTTCTGACTTCATCATAGTCATATATCACAGATTCACACAGAAAGTACTAATATGCCAGATACTGATGTAATAATTCAATACAAAAAAAAATCTAGCAAGAGAAGCACCTATAAACAGAAGCAGGACATATTCTTCTCTTTGTGAAATTAGCTCTATGTGGGATTGGGAATAGATGCCAGAGTCTATATTCATGCAGAGGCAGGGCAGAAGACAAACGAAACAGACAGCACACAAAAACACTTCCTGTCTTCAGGATTCACGCTCAGAAAGCCCAGCTTATTTAAATTTTTGGGAGAACACTGTTTTCTTCTCTGTGGCTATTTATCAGCCTGTCACCCGGCAGGAATCAAATTTTCCCTGAAGACACCATGAAATTACACACACTTTGTTCTCATCCCTGCAGACCTCTGGGATAAATCTCACAGTTTAAGCCTCTGGATCCAGCGGAGCCGTGTGGCTGATATAAACCTGACCTGTTTGTCCTGACTACTGAACTAAGCAAGAAACTCCATGATCTGTCAATTCTCATACGCTAGTCACACAATCCTGTCTGTTTCATTGTTTTTATATGAGGTAAGTTGTCACAGTGGAACCTGCAGTTAGTATTTCATGGGACAGGATATTGTCTCTTGCTTCAAAAATGTTCTTGCAAGAATGTTAATAGAACTTTTGAATTTTATATATCGTATCAAAAATGTTATTCCTAGGTTGTTAGTATAACGTTTAAAAACATTACAGCATTGTAAACGTTTGAATATTGTTCTTATAAGCAGTAATGTTAATACAGTGTTTAAAAACACTGTGAACACAGTGGAAAACAACACCCACATTCATAAGCGAATGAAGTTACGAATACGAGTGTATCTGGATGCTTCATCACAATGTTTTAGGTCTTTCTTGAGATTGTTTCAGCTTGAGATCAGTTGAGGTTTCTACAAATCTTCCAGTGTGAGAGTTGAGGGAATATTTAGGTTGGCTGGATTGTTTGCCGTCGGCCTCATCGAGACATGATGGGTGCTTGCAAAACTGTTTGGATTGTAGCTGTGTGTGAGAGGAGTGCACGTGTAGCCGCTTGTGTGTGCGCCAGCGTTATATTTAGACCCGACTGCTGGATCTTACCCGAACGGCAGCCATTATCAGACATCTTCAGAACCGCCTGGGACCCAATTAGTTTGCAATCCATCTGACAAATGGAAATGAAATGCAATCCATGACAAAAAGACTTGCTTGCCTCTCTTCTTCTTTGTGCTTGCCATGATTTTATAAGAGCACAAGCAATTCTGGAGTCTCTTCTCCTCTGAAACTCTCTGTTAGATTTCTGCCTCCGGCTTTCGGTCGGGTTCATATCTGGGTGACAAGGTCATGTGACAATCATCTGTTAAGTAGGTCTTTTGATCAATTAAAAATAAATGAATCCATTTGATCACAACTACTCACTTACAGCAGTTTTTACAGCTGCTTTGGCGTTTTACTTGCGTTTGCAAATCTGGCTTTGTTTTCTGTTAGCGAGAATCTCCTGTGTTTTAATTTTCACTGGTGGATATACAGACGATGTGTTGAACATCACGTTTACATTCAATCAGACTGTTTATGCTGTTATACATCTGAATGAGTCGTCACTTCATTTTCTCTGGTTTCTAGACATCTCCTGCCCTTCCTCTGTGACACCTGCACAGACCCGACTGCTCGCACACAGCATGTAAACCAGTTTTTGATTTTGCCGACTTTGCTTAGAGGCATCCCTGAGACCTTTGGAAGGATGCTTGTTCTGAGCGGCATTGATGAAACACAATACAAGGCTCATAGGATGGCTCACCGCCACACTTTCTGTGAAGCAAACAGGGCCGTTTTGTGAGAATGAACCTGTTATGGATGACTTTGGTTATTTTGTAAATGAGCCTAAAGGAAACTATGCCCATAAATGATGTTGTCAGATTATCCACACTGCGATCTAATTACAACATCACTTCCTGCTCTCAGCTGTTCCATTTCAGGGACTGAACGTTCTGTTGGAAGTCTGTGTCATTGCCACAATGAAGAGCAGACAGACAAAGACAGACAGAGAGAGAGTGGAGAGGTAGAGAACGTGAGAGAGAGACTGTCTTTACGATTCCGCACACTTAGTTTGAGATGGTGACCCTGTGGCATGGAGGGCATTGAGCACAGATGGTTTTTCTCTGTGGCTGGCCATTCGTCGTCAGGATGGCTACAGGTCAGGTCCAGTGTTGGCCGGTCCCATATGGCAGTGAGGGCACCCTGCTCTGTGTCTCCTTTACACTCTCTCCACCCCCTAAACAACACCTTACACCTTGTGGAGCTTTTCCTTGCCCACTCTGCAGGAGGAGCTGGGTTTTCTGCCTCAAACGACTTACAAAGGCCAGACAGTTACTTTACTCAAATTGCATAATAAAAATGATTTAAACTGCCCAACTGCAAGATACACCTTTCTTCACATATTTGTTTTGTAGATCCCCTTACAAAAACACCCCCACTGAAACAAGTACTTTAATCAGTTTTACACTCCAGGATATCTTACACTTCATCAAAGAGAAGTTTCTTAGAGGGGCATGAGCTATTACTGAAGTTTCCAAGGCAATTTAAGTGCATTCAAGGTACACATTTTATCAGTACATGTTCTTTAGGAATCAAACCCCCAACCTTTGTGCTGCTAACACAATGCTCTGCCAGCTGAGCTACAGAAAGTTGAGCTCAGAATGTTTTCCTGAAGTAAACTAGTAATCTCATGTGCCTCCTCAACAATGTCATTAACTGCATATTTCCAAGAGATTCAGATTCCAAAATGATCTGAGCTATCTTCATCTCTATATTCTTGCTTTTGTGAATGATTATCTCATTTGTTCCTAATTTCATCCCTCTTTCAGAATTCTAAGAAACAACTAAAATCTGAGTTTCCTGAGTTATAAAAGAGCAACCACCCGTGTGTGTGAACTTCACTGATCCGCTAAGCAATATGACAATAAAGTTCAGAGATATCTTGACATTGTCATCTAAACAATCTGTACTCTACATGAAGGTCAGCCTCCTGAGAAGTTTTAAACCAAAAGGCTGCAGCAGGTGTTTCAAAATGCTCATTTTCTCCCTCACAAACAGAGATTACTTCACTGCTCTGAGCTTTCGACTTTACTGAGAAGGCTTAAATCTCATGCACTCAGTCAATGTAATTTGTAAAAGTGATTACTGGGCAGAAGCATACACGAGAGGAAAGATTCAAGGGTTCACTTGGAGAAAACACAGAAGGTCTCACAGGTACATCTGTGATTTGGTTTCAGTTTTATATAGTCTGTGGACACAATAATCCTCTCCATTCAGAGCCAACAGCACTAAGTCAGAACAAAATAATAAAAGATAAAAGCTTTTCATATCTACTGATATCAGCTCCACAAATAAAGCTCCAGAAGCAGCCAGCTGAAAACAGTCTAAAATGTACCAGGATATGAGTGCTCTGAAAATACATAATAAAGCCTTCTTCTTGAAGATCTGTCACTCCATATGAATTGTAGGACTTGTGGTACAAAATACTAATAATGGAAAAATAAATACATAATAATGGATAATGTATGGCCGAGTAGGTCATTAGCACAAAATAAACCTGCCAGTGACGCCTTGGCTCACCCTGAAGAGCTTTATTTTTCCGGTAATGACTTATTGACTGTACATTATTCCATTCTTTATGGCTGTTTAGCAAATAAATAAATAAACGGGCAGGAAATATTGACTTGAATTGAAATTATTTTACTATATCAGAAGACGGAAAGCGCAGATGGATGCAAGAGACATTAAACAACACAAAAGAAAACTGGTTGCCCTGGCAACGGTCATTTTTGCAGTTTAGCAACCATCACGCAAAAACAGCTGACCGCAAAACGCTGTAATTGACCAATCAGAATCAGGAATTCCAGAGAGCCACATAACAAGTCATTTAGTTCAGTGCAATTCAAAAGGTTGAATTCAACTCATGGATTGTTACCACAAATGTCTTACATTGTTCGTTGATGTTTCGTTACGTGGCGCCAGTTTAAGTATAATGTTTTGTGACTAGCAGTAGCAACATTTTACTTAATGACTATGTATTGTTAATTCACAGAATAAATTCAAAGCAGAATCTCCACAGAGCAATTAATAATTCACAAAGCCAGACAAATAAATACACATTGCTATTAAGAGGAGAAAAGCGCTGGTTATTTTGCCTCATAAAATATGTCCAGTTGTGTGATATTAAAAGCAGGATGGGGATGATAAAATGAAGAGAATCATAAAAATCATTGTATTGGTAAAAGTATTTGCTCATTCCTAAGAGTAAATATTCCAGTTTGACTATGTAGAAACTATTTAACTATTGTTAAATGTAACTGGGTTACATCAGCGTTCTCTAGAGAACAAACTATTACTTTCAGATATGAACTACTGATTAGTGTAGCCAATGCAGCACTGCTAGCATAATGTCCAGTACACATTATAACGTATTCTGATCCAACACAACTTTCTGACTGACACGTACAATTATTTTTTGCTTTGAATAACGTATTATAATTATAAAACTGAAGAAACAAAAGAACAAGAATCTCTCAGGGACCTGCTTTCAGTATGTCTGTCTTTGAACAGGGTATGTCCTGAGCGTCTAGAGATAACACTGCTCTTTGTTTGACAGGTGGAATTGAAAAGTTATAGATTTTAATATGACGTATTTGTTCTACAGCACGTTCTGAGAGTGTGCAGATCTGTGTTGTAAAGTTTAAGATCAAATTAAATTTGCCATCCCCATAAAATTTGTTTAAAACCCAAGTCAGAGACTAAAATGAAACTGTATCCTGCAGCATCTTAATTAGCATTGACTCTGTTTTATGTATGAAAGCCGTTTAATATATTATATATAGGGTTGTAAAGATTAAATACATTAACATATACATCATTTAAAAGCTCAGGTAGTTAAGGATCTTTCAAAAAACCAGAACTATCTTTGGTCTTGTAACTGATCACAATTTCACAATTTTTACATTTTAGCCTGTTATGTTTCCTAGATTAACTGATCCTGCAATATAACAATATAACAACGTGAGGTCATTAAAATGATATCTTAAAAATTATTTTATATTCTAACCCTATTTAAAATAAAATCTGATGGTGTGAAACATGTCAAACTGCAGGAGATGCTTCCTTAATTCATTGGGAGAATAGTAATCGGCGGTCCTCCTCTGAGATACAGTGGAGTTATCATGTTCATTACCTCTATCACTGTGACACACAGAGCTGTTATTGCTTACAATACTAATAACCCGTGTCATCAGCCTCTAGTTAGCACAAACACGTGTATTAGGAAAAAATGCTATTTTTAAGGACTTAATTTTAAAAAATTGCCGGGTTGTGAGTGGCATTGAAATGTTCTCGTTTGCCATGATTTGCATTTCAAATGTGTTAGCAGCAGTCTAATTATATTGTATGCATTTAGTCCATCATAAATATGCATGGCAAGCAGTTTAGTTCTTTAAAACAAATGAAATGCGGCAGGCGAAAAGATTGAAACGTTTTGTGAAACTTTCACCTGCATTATTCAAAACTATCTCTGATTGAAACAGGTGCTCATTTAAAATAAAAGCAGATTTGTGACGAATGAATAATGACTTGCGTATTCAAACGACTCAGTTTGGTTGTGACATTAACCCTTCAAACAATCCAAACAAAACCCTGTTGTTTTAGGACAATAAGGAATTATAAACCCAAAATCTGAAACAGCTTAAAAATCTAAGAACCCAAAATAAAGGAACACATTCTATGTACAAAGAAAACAATTTTGCTTTAAGATGTAGAAGAATAACCTTTTAAAGTGGTAAAGAGACAAAGAAGAATAAAACAAAGGGAATTTTCAGAGAAAAGGGGCAAGTAACCGCTACTAAAAAGCTCTTCACAAGATGATCGAGTCCTCCCGGTGTTCAGAAATCCAACAGGCTGAGCAGAACAGGCGAAGGCTATTTGGAGACGCAAACTATTGCCAGCATAAAATCGTAATGAATCATTTACATAAATTCTAGATAAAAAATCATTTTCAATTGCTCTATAATTACATCAATTATTTTAGCCAAATAGCCACATAACAGTGAATAAATGGGTCTCATCAACATCGCTCTTTTAAGCTCCTTATAATTGATGTTCTCAAGCACAATTCACATCTGAAACCGTAATTAGAATAACTATACACACAGGCATTATGACATACAGAAGTGGCATTTCAGCTCAAGTGCAAATAGAATAATTTTGACATATCTGACAATGAGTCTCAGTCCTTTACAATCACAGACAGCGATGACCTCACTCATCAGAATATAGATATATAATAAGATATATAATGACATCATCAATGTAAAGATCACACGTGTATCGCTCACGAGTGGGTTTCACATTAGCGTCAGGAAAGGTCGCTCTGGTGTCATGTGGTGAAACTCTGCTTTTTAGATCTGAGACATCCTTGCCAACTTTCTTCATCCAAACTTTGGTCAAATGTCTTTTGGAGTCAAAGCTTTTTTGGGCATCAAAAGACAGTGACCACAACTTTAGAGCGAGATTATCTTTCTCACAGTACGCGTTCATTATCAGTTTTCTGCTCAGAGAGAGACGTGTACGTATGGACATTAGGCTTCGGCTTGGTTAGATAACGAGGACAGAAATCTCAATTAAAGAGTCCAGGCAGAAGGGGATGGCAGGAGATCAAAACTCTGTGCTGGCACTTTTAATGATGCCGACCTTTGACCAATGAATATGAAGCGCTCTGGGCAGAACGGCCCTCTTAGCAGAGCTCTGTGGGTAGCAGACATTACAGCCACCTCCTACAGAGTCCAAAAACCTTCTGGGGGAATAAAAAGTTTAACTTCTGAATGAATATGATTTTTATCAAATTTACAGCTCACTAACTCTCCAGGCCATAGTGAATGTAAGCTTTCGGTGCACAAATCTGTGTTGTACAGTGTTTAAGATTAAATTAAATTTGCCATCCCCATAAAATCTGTTTAAAACCCAATTCAGAGACTAAAATGAAACTGAATCCCGCATCATCTTGATTAGCATTGACTCTGTTGATTTATGTATGAAAGCCATTTAATAGATTACGTATAGGGTTGTAAATACTAAATACATTAACATATATTAAACATCACTGAAAAGCTCAAGTAGTCAAGGATCTTACCAAACATGCAAAAAAAAACTGCACCAAAAACCAAAAGAACTGCAAATATTTTACTTTGGGTCTCATTTTCAAGCTTGTGCCAAAAACAAACGGCTGGACTTAATGGCTGGGTTAACCCACCAGAAACTCTATAATCACCCAGAAAAACTCATTTGTATGAATCCCTAAAAATAATAACAGCACCATCAGAGCAGGACAAAAGAGGGCGCTGAGGAGCACATCAGTTCTAAAATTCAAACAGTTCACATGGGGGGAAAAAATAAAGCACAAGGCAGGCAAACATGACAAAGCAAGTCAAGGGCACATGAAGCTACAGATATCACAGTGAGAACTCAAAATCAATACAGCTCCAGTCATCTTATGAAAATTACATATCCGGTTCTTTGTTTATTTGATAAAACCTGAAATTTCAATGAATTTTTTGAGTTGGTATAACTCCTATTGAAAATTTCTCAAGGTTTAGAGGTTATGCACCCCACAAAAGTCCCTGAAACCTTTTCATCTATTTTTGCATCACTGCTCCAACAGAGAAAACATTATTTGACTTCCTTCTTTCTGAACTTCACACAAGTACCACCTGCAAACTGCTGTTCCAGCAAAACTGATTACAGCTAGTTGAGAAGAAACTTCTGGAGCTGAGAAGTAGACTACACTAGGTCCTCATGAGAGACCTCTGCATTTATGAACCCAAGCTGCGTTTCTGTTCCTCCATTGAGCAGAATGGACAAAGCACTTCTGCTTTGAGGGACTGGCAGATCAGAAACAGCCAATTCCTGGCCATTGATTCTGGTGAAGTCTGTGAGATCGGAGGTGACCCTCTTCCATTGTTTGTGCTTGGAGACTGACTGTGATGTTCATATAAATGTCACAGCCAAAAGGGGGTTAATAAATATTTAACATGATCTTTTGAATTGGAGTGTTGGCTCTTTCTCTCACCTCCCAGATCTAAGAGAAGAATTTTACTCTGTCAGGCTGAAAGTTTCTTTATATATGAAGAGGCCTTAGACTCCTCTTAGGCGGCTCGCCCTGTCTCTAGACGGGGTCACTGCTGCGGTCTGATGTCTGATACAAAAGATTCTCTCTTTGAAATATAAAGGCATAAGATAACGGCAGCCTGTGTGACTAATCTGTCAAAATCAATCAAGAGTCAAAAGTGTATTTTGAGATATACTGACATTGACATATTGCTGTAGCTAAACCTCTACCTGAGATTTAATTATAATTTAATGTGTTTCTGAGCTCTAAAAATCACAGTTCATAGTACTCATCAAACTTTTATCGCAAAAGATCAGGGGAACTTTTGTACTTTTGATATGAAACCTTTTAAAATACTTTTTTTTGTCAAAACAGAAATTTGAAGATTGTTTCAGGTCTTTGTAAGACCTTTGTTATAAGCATAAAATAGCAAGAGGTTTATTATATTATATTATATTTGATTATATTAAACAAATATTGTATCTATAATTATTACATACATAACAAAGAGTTAGAATCACATCAGACTGTATCTATTACAAGTACTGAAGCTGAATACAAACAGTCACATATTTGACATTTTGTTTCCAACATTTTTGAGCACTAATGTGAACTGATAACTTTAGGCACATCAAACTGTTTTCCTGCAGTTAAAGAATTCAACATCAAGAATTCTGGTGGTAGAACTGATCCAGTGATGCATTAAAAAGGTCAGACCTAAAAATAAGATCAGACCAGGTCAGACAGAGCACCTTCTCAAAATGTAGCCATTTCCATGGTGTTTAAAAAAACACTCACATAATTCATCTGAACTCTTAACATAAACTGAGGTCATCTCAAGCTCATTTAAAAACTTTGCTCATCTGTGAAATGCAAGCACCAAATCAAAACCTTTTGTAATTTAGTTCCACAACTAAACTTTATGATAACTAGTTGAAAATAAAGTGAAAACCATGCAATGTAAAACACACCATTGCATTGTTAAAGGTCAGCAAGTTTTGTAGCTCAACTCTGTGAAAACTGAAGGATGTTAACAGCCTCTTAATTGCTTTCTTTGGAAATCTTCTATCAGGAGATAACAAGCTGACATTCAGAAAGGAACCTGCATGGAACCTCTTCTACTGCATTCGGAAACTTTCTAATATACAGCACACATACTCTGAAACATTAAATGTTTCCCGTAATGTAAATAATTGTTTTAATGAGCCCATTAGTGCTGTAATTTAAATGCATTAAAACAGTAAATCAAAGCATTTTACTGCCTCTCTGCTCTCACTACACTGCAGCTTCACTCTTTACCATCCCAGAGGAAGTAAAGAAGCATCTAACATCAGTGAGAAACATCCATTAAACACCTCATGAGGTCAATTCACATCCATCAGAAAGGGAACCGGGGTGTGTGTGAACCACATAAGGAGGTTGAGGAAGATCTCCAACTAATAGTTGTTGTGGGCCTTATTTGAGTATTACTTTAATCTCCTGTAAATTAACATCTGCAATAAAAACTGTTATCGTGCTACACTGGTACATGTTAATAAAACTCTCCTTACTGAAAAAGCTTGAGCTATCTGCAGGCAAAAAGCATGTTTTTCATTAACATTCATTCAACAGTAGCCGTGTATTAGCCAAGCAACTGCCGTTTTCATTGTGCCACACAACTGCTTTATTTCTATTAAAAAAAAGCAGATGAAAGGTAAAATAAATGCAACGGCCTTCAGACCTCTGCCTGATGCTTTTAGAAAAATTTCCCTCAATGCATTGCTCATCTCCTCCGTGTCACAGCTCCACTCTGCCTGATGTCTCAGTACTAATGCATGTCTGCTTAAAGCTCTATATAAGCTGCCAGGCATTATCTGAGCCACTCTGTGAAACGTTTTTATCTTAAGAAAGCAAACAAGAGAAAAAACAGCCGCAAATACACCAGAAGCTGCAGAGATTTCCTGTACCCAATTAAAGGACAAGTGTTTTTGGTTCTGTTTAAGTGTTTTGTAAGAATTCTGAACATGAATACAGGAAATTATTTTCGATATCAAAAACACGAACCACTTAAGGGTATTTTGAACTCATTCTCATTGATCAAATTAATTATTCAAAATAATTTGGCACGCTGAGGTAAAGTAATACAAATCTCTGACCCGCAGAACAGAAACAAGCAAGTCACAGCCAATGAGCTTTTCTACAGAAACTGATTTTAGCCCTTAATTCAAAATCAGCTGCAAACTTTTGAGCTTTAATCATGAGCTCATGGCCTTCCCCTCGCGAACGCTCACCCCACATGACGACCGTCTGTCTTCCAAGAAGCATCGGATCTGTGTCTCACTGTTCTTGTGACTGAAGTACAGTGGGCGGCAGGTGTCGTGAGCTCAGTCTAAATCAATCAATCAATCCACCCGGATCATCCACATCCTGTCTGCTTCATTTCAGACCTCACGCTGGACAAGAAACCTGACAAGATGACGCACACAAACACTTCTCAAAGACACACATGGCAACAACTGCGGTTCTAGAGACTGTGCTGCATAAAGTTTGGAGGAAGTACTGAATTTCTGTTGCATTTACTGCAGTTGGTTATGTGCATCTTAATGCAAACACACATTCAACCTCATGCACAGGTGCAAATGACTGAGGGTTTCCTTTAAATTAATCTAAAAGTCAGAACATAAGGTTTAAATCGAGAAACAGAAATCGAGCAACGTTTCAGTAAGAAGGAAACTTTCTTAGAAATTCAGGATTACTGTAAGTTACACTGCAAGTTAGTTCAAATGTTTTGTGATGAGGCTACTATACCAACAGTCCACTACCTAGGCAGATGTTCATTAAGACTGGTTTCAGTGAACTATAGACAGACCCTAAACAGCTACTTCGTTGTTTCTTGCTTTAGTATAGATTCACAAATCACACGTATCAAACAGAAACCTTGTTTTAATTGTAAATCATTTGCAAAGTCATTGAGATAGCGGCAGTTTGGCTAATTCTAGAAAATGTGGGGTGTGGAAGATGTTTAAAATCCAATAAAGACGCTGCATTTGTGTGACTGGTAATCTGGATAAATGATCTCTCACAAAAATTCTCTTCTTTCCACCTCTCTCTCTCTCTCTCTCTTTCTCTCTCTCTCTTTCTGCCTTACATTTACCCGCACAAACACACAACTCTAGCAGACTGTGACTGAGAAAACATCTTTTTCTTATAAAAAGTCATTATATAATCCACACACGTCTGTATATCAACAATAATCTCCTGTCATCTCCTTAACGTCAAGAGCTATCAGAGCAGGTTATTTGTCTTTCTGCTTCCTCAGGCTCAAGACACATGGACAAATGCAAGAACGTTGCACTGGGATTCATTTGTACATTAGTTGCACCAAACAACATAAAAAAAATAATGACCGTTTACAAACGGGTTTCTTTAACAATCCCCCTAAATCAGTTTCACACCAAACTGACATCAATGGTTGAACCACTGCAGCTATGTGCCACAAAATCATAAGTAATGAAGCTATGAATCTACAGTATTTGTCTGTATAATGATGCACGGCACACACGTTTGACAGAGCAGAAACTGCTTTTAGCTAGAAATAAACACACACGTGTTTGATCTTATTTTCTGATTACTGTATAAAATATACTCAGGTAAACAAATAAATAATGGAATACAGAAAATGCAATGGTACGTCTAGTGTGACAATGAACGCAATACTCCTTGGTGGATGCTTGACTCGTGGAAACCCACGTCCAAAAATGTCCTTTCTTTCAAATATACAAATTAATATATAAAATATAGAATTGTAGGTGGATAACCGTACAAAGTCTTTGGTAATAGTGTGATGTGAACTGTCTCAGTGGTCTGTTTGCTATTGCTCTTTAAACAAGATGCATGTCAAATCAGATTTTGTAGCTGACAGCACCACAAACTTCACTGTTCCCTCACTGTGTATATGAACTAACAATCTCTTGTCTATGACAGCATGACTATGTAAATCTATACATGGTTTCCAGTTGAAGTTGACCTTGTCAGAAACGGATGTGTGGAAGAAGTGACCCTCGACCACTTATCCACGCATATGTATGTAAATCCAATCATGCATATGCAAATCCTGACTTGCATATATAAATCTTGACATGCAAACACACCGCTTCTGTATTCGAGCTATTTAATACAGTTATTAGAAAAAACGGGTCCATTACAACATCAGTGCCGTCAGAACTAAATGTTGTTCACTAACTTACAGTCCACTCTTTAAACAACTTCACAAAGTTTTTTCCCTTTAAACTCTTTCATAGGGACCAGAAATCAATGTAGCTGCTCTCTGCTTGTCTGTCTGCCGTTCTCTACCTCTGCGTCTGAGGTTCAAGTATATCCAAGTGTGTCTGGGTGAGGTCTTGTTTGACTTCTCTCTAGGGAGGACTCTAGAAGGAAATGTCTCTTGCGATATGGCGACATAGCCCCAGGGGTCATGTGACAGCTCAAAAATGGCCTTTTGATTCCGATTCACAGCCCATAATAACCCCCGCTACCAGATCTGAGGCCCTTTCATGTTGCTGCGGCACCCCAGGGAATTTGTGCGGCTGTCTCGTCTTCTCGAAGCATTTCACCAGGGAAAACTGTGCCACAGAGAGAAAAGAAAAAAATGGCAAAAAATATGCTTTGTGAGTAAATTTTTCATAACATTATAACTCACTCTTCTTTACCCTTCTCAGACAGACAGTCAGGAAATAACTCAAGATTAGACTCGTCTAGCTTACAAACGTAGAGAGAGAGAGAGAGAGAGAGAGAGAGAGAGAGAGAGAGAGAGATTGTGTTATGATGCGTTAGACATCCAATGACAAACAATCAAATCAAACTGTCCAACAAATATTGTGTAACTTAAAACTAGACAAACAAAAGGTAAATAATGTAAAACAGCACAGAGATGGTTCACTGTAATACTGTTATATAAACTAATGTACAGCCATCATGCAGAAAGTCATGAAAAATCTGCTTGGCTGTTTCAGGGCTATGATGAGGCAGTGTAGCCTGGAGCAGCAGTACAGTAATCATACATTCACTGAACATAAAGAGTTTAAAGATTACTGAGCTAATCCTGAGGAACATCTCAAGACACATACGTGCACCTCCAGCAAACAAAACACATTTTCCTCACAGCCTTAGAAAAACATCAAGACTGAATGTAACCGATGTGTAATGGAAACAAACAGTATTATGTGCTGTGGTGACACAATCTACAATCCTCTGTATGTTCCTCTCCTATAATCTTTATGTATAAAAGATTTAATTGAGGAAACATACATCTGCCTTTATTCCCAGTGTGTTCTGGGTAAACAATGATCTCACAGGCTCAGATCCAGTCTGTGGTGGAGCTGGCCTTTCACCTTTGTGCATTTATCACAGGCATGACAGATCAATGGACTGAAGTTTTATCTCAGGCATGAACTGTGCAGCTGCGCACGTGACTTCATTTGTAAGGGCCAAATTTCTGAAGATGTCCTGATGAATACAGCACAACATTACTAAGATCAGCCTGCAGACGTTCAGTTTGTCCTAACCAGACAAGAATATATGCATAACTGGAGACTGAAATACTGATTTAAACTGCTTTAAATAATGGAGAATAATGAAGAGTTTGCACTTTATAATACTGTGAGAATAAGGTACAATAATGCACAAAAATTATGCATTTATTTATCTTTACATCCTCCCATCATTATTTTTCAGCATGTCCTCTTAGGGGATCCGTAGTATGAGCTTTATATGAAGCGCGGCGGTTCTGTTATACCCAAGAGCATTACTCGACAAACTTGGGGCTGGTTTTGTACGTTTGACAAGCTCTTCTACCCATATAAACTTTAAACTGCGATATCATCTGAACTGTACCGGCACTTTTAAGCATGCTTGCAGTAAATTAAAACCATTTAACGTGAAATGCAATATCGTCAATCTGTCTGTGACGTCACCAATCACAAAGCTGATTGTCTCTGACGTGTTTATGTGCCTGTTTATTTATCTCTGCTTATCTGAAGTTGTCCAAAAACATGATCAATATTTCGTTTATGTTCATTTATTCAATTGTCTGATAAGCAGCGGTGTGTTAAACGGGATACTGTACTGTCAGATCTGTTCCTTTTCTGAATTTGTATTGTCATCATGACAGACTGCATTATCACCTAGTTTACTTATAAAGATATGTCCTTTGTTTTTTCAAACATCAACAGTTATCTTAGTTAAAAAAGCCAAAATCCCAAAAACATTTCCATAATGTTTCCAATAAGTAACAAAAATAATCTTCAAAACGTCCTGTAAACTTTTGCTATGGCTATTCAGACATAGCCATAGCAATAGACATTTGACATTCAGACATTTTATATTCTGTAATGTTTTTAAACCGTTCCACTTATAACTTAAGAATAATGTTTTTGATATATGGTATATAACATAAAAAACTTTTTAGTTATGAAAAAGTTAAGAAAACTTTCAGAAAACATTCTCTGTTACCTGGGATATCCAGGCTGCCCCTCACCTTACAATTTCCAAAACAGCATCTCGGTGTCACCGCTCAGTTTAGTAACACTGTGGAATGAATGTAGTTGAATTTGCCAGATGCATTGTGTGAGCAGTCAGGAATTCCTGATTTTTTTAGATTAATGTTCATGTCACATAGATTAATGTAGAAGTCACTGCGGAAGATATGGGACTGTCAACCAGCCCGACAGACAGAGCCAGCAGCTAATTGGCCAGAGTCTGTGAATACAGGGCGAGATCGCACACAGAGAGACAGCGCCTGGGCTTGTCATGTTTCCCTCGTACCAGCAGCCTGTCGTCATACCTTGTTAAAATTCACTTTAATGTCTAGAGCCTCATAGACAGGCACACAGACTCTCGTAGGCTCAGTCACACAGGCACCTGAGACCTCTGTGGGATGGTTTTATTTAAGGCTGGGAGACAGAAAGTGAAAATTAAGTCAGTCATTGTCAGCAGAATGCTGTCACAGGGGGTTTCAGATCATGTTAAGGGTCTGACAGCAAACTTTCTTTGAAAAAATGCTTTCTGTGTGGGAAGTATGCAAATGCAGTCAGATTTGTCACCAACACTCGATTTAGTTTTATTTAGTTTGTGACGAAATAAAAGTGTGAATCCACCTCTGACCTTCGTACAAAATAAAGCTGGAATTGCATTTGTAAAGCGGCCAGCCAGGTAATTGTGTTGGCTTTTAGCATTTTTTTCTCATAAGTAAACATGTCATATCACCTTTGCCTCCTGCCAAAAGAAAACCACCAATTTTTTTGCGGCATCGTTTTTTCTCGCCTTCTTAATATTCTCTTGCTCAGACACTGTTTTTGATAAGGTTCATTTCTATTCAAAACGCTGCACGCTGAGGACTGGATAAATGCAAGGCTTAAACAGGGGGGTGAGGAAAACAAAAGTAATGTTATTTAGAGAACACATTCGAATGGAACTGCGTACACCAATTAAGCACATTCTGATGCCGCTCGCACGTGTGGAATGCATAAACGTGCTTCTTCCTGAACTCTCATGCATAAACTGAAAAACGTGCAGTCAGGCGTTCAGCATGTCCTTGCAGGGGCTTGAAATTGGTAATGCCGTGGTCTGCATCTGTGATATGTATAAGGCGCACTTGGTTAGTACACACAGGTTGCAGCCTTGACATGCATTGTCAAGTTGTACACCTACAGAGGTTGTTTTTCCTCCTGTGAAACACGTTTATGAAACGCCGGTGGCGGTTGTTTAGTGGTAAACTTATTTGTCAGTTTCTCAGCTTCTAGATTTCAGCTTTTCTGATAGATTATGTGTAAATCTTTGCATGCTGTGCACGGTTTCTGTGGGATGGTGCGTATTAGGTTATTCGATATGTAAAAAATGGGTTATTCTGTAACGTTTATTTTACTGTATTGTTTCAAGCATGTTGCGGTATTTGTTTTACTGGAAAGAAGAAAGGCGTATCTGAAGGAGTAATTCAGTTCTAGTATAGTGCAAAATGAAAATTCAAAGACTTCAAGTGTAAGGCATGTCCATGGATAGATATATTAAACGTATTTGGATTAAAAAGTCCCACTGCTTAAAAAATGGCAGCTTAACAAAAAAGCAAAAAGTACTAGAAGGCTAATACAGTGTGAAACTGGTTTTAATGGCTGTGTTTTTGTTTCTCATTCTCACTGTATATTCTGCTTTTCTGCTTCTGTTTTGTTATTCTTTGTCTTCATCAGACCAAATCAGAAGAAGCTTATAGGCTTTGCTTTAACACCTGATATAGATTTTATTTTCTGAAAAAATATGTTATTTATTCGCAGTAGAGTGTTACGCAGCCTCTGTGCTTTCACAAACCCGCTGCAATAGATTCATGGTTGAGGAGAGACCCCAGGAGGAACCCAGAGCAATTGTTGGACTCGAATTTCTTGCTTAAGGGCCACTGGTGAGGGGAAAAGAGGAGACAACAGCCCTCCAAAACCACATCAGGATCCATCAGCGTGTTCCAGATCATTTTTATTCATGAACATGTTTTCTTTCTGTTTTTAAGAAGCCTCAGGTGAAGATTCACCTGGAATGTTCCACACCATGCTGAAGAAAACAGGATTTAGTCATAAGATAACTCCATGAATGGTGTGGTGCCTTCAGTTTCCTGAGGTTACGTCCTGATTGGTTGCTGTTTAATCCCTCTTGGACGTTCCAGCGACTGATTAGTTTTTCACCTCTCTTCTCACAGAAGACACTGCTTCATTCTTGTTTTTATTATTTTTTTCTGGAACTTTACCAGAAAGTCTGCAAGCAAGTCAAACAGTTCTTGGGCATTTCTCATAAAAAAAACTCATTATCTGACCTATGCCTTTCACATTAATTGTAAGTTCTATAATATTATTATATGTCATCAACTTGTGTCAAAATACTTTGTTTCTAATTTTATTTCTCCTAAATGCATCATTGTTGCTTTAATGAGACACAACTGAAAGTCTCCTGAGCAAAGACAGAGCTACACCTGAGTAATACAGTATATTTGTTCTCTTGGGGGACATAACGCGAACTGGAATCGAACCTGCATCTCCCATACTAGCGCCACAGCTTGAAATCCCTCTGGAACATGTGCTAGACATGTAGCTTCAATGAGGTTACGTTATTGAAGCTACACAACAAAAGCAAAACAGTGCAGTCAATATCCCAGACTGGCTGAGTCAGGCAAAGACTCGGGTCCCTTATGGCAAATCCAGGAGACAGAAACAGACCCGCTGTCCTCATTCTTCTTCTTTAATTGGGTAAATTAACATTTGAGATGTGGTTTGTGTCAACAGAGGGTCAGTGAGAAGTTTCTCACTCTCTGTTTCTCTGTGATTTTCATAATAAGGTGTTTCTTCAACCACAAGCACTTTTAGCCCTGTTGACGTTTAGATAATAAACTCTTCTCAGTAAAACACTTCTCATACTTTTTCTACAAACAACTGTGGATATACATGTTTCACAGGAGATATTTGGCATTTCTTGACCCACGAAATTGCTTGTTAGTAAATGTTGAAATGGTTTATATTGCACATTTATGTATTTAAACTCTTTTTTTATGAGTTTCATGTTTTTTAAGATTAAAAGTCTAGGACAGGGTCACTTGTTCCCTGGGCGCAGCAGTGCTGCCCACTGCTCTGTGTGTGTGTGTTCACTCCTCACCAGTGATGGGTTAAATGCATTTTACTTCATATATTAGCATTTGAAAGTCTGAATTTGCCTTTTATAACAGCATAAAGTGAGAGCACGAGGGAAATTTCCTAATGATTCTAATTCATCAAATTGAGGACTTACATTAGTACCTAACTGGAGACAATGTGCCATTAAATGATGGTTTGTCACAGGTGGAGACGTCAGTTAACTGTCTGCAGGAGAAGACGGATCTCTGCTCATTTTTCACATGAATGAACAGACGTGAAGAGATGCTGTTTCACAACAATATGGCAAAATGCATGAATTAACAAACCACAACTGAGATTTCCACAGAAAGCTTGTGTCTTTTGTTTTTCTTGTTTCCTCAGGCCAGATTAAAATGAAAGGAAGAGTTCATCCAGAATGAAGATTCTGTCATTATTTACACACCCTCATGTAATTTCAAACCCCTCGGCTGTATAATTATTTTTAATAACAGACAATTGGAGTTTGGTGCAAAACAGGTGTGAGAAAATAATAATAAAATTGTAATTTTGCATTAACTATTAGTTATTAGAACAAATCAGTAGAATGGGGTTTAATCAATAGAAAACAAATCAGTAGAATAAGGGTTAGTTTTTTGTTTTAGTTGTTTCAATTACAATTTACTGTTGATATTTTTTTCCTTTGTATTGATTGTATTGATTTTCCTTTGTGTCTTCTGTGAACACACACACATTCTGATTGTGATCCAAAACTTCTTTCTCATCACAAGAGCGCTTGCATGTTTTGCCGTGATGTGTATTTACATAATACATTTCAAATTTAAAAATCGTTTTTGCCAAAACTTGAGCGTTGTGCATTTGTTAGTGTATGTGTTAGTGAAAGAGAACCTCAAGGAACGTCTTAGAAACTAATGCAAACAAACTTTTCTTTTAATCACTGTGTGTGTTGCTGTTTTTATTTTATTGTTCCTGTCCCGGGTGAATCATTAGTCAGATCTTCAGTGCAAAATGAAATTGTTTTGTGAGCTGATTAGAGATTTGTGTGTGTAGGGGAAGGTGCTGGAAGGGTGAGAACTGAAGCTCTGGATTTCAGCCTGACCTTTATTATGTTTGTTGATACTGTTTTTCTCTTCTCCCATTTTTTTTGTTGGATCTTCAGATGCAACGCTTGTGCAGCATCGGGCACAGCTGGAGGCTGCAGAAGAAAACTTCTGCATTGGTTCTCCTGAAGCTACCCAGCTAACAATTATTGGTTGTAAAAACGTTTCCCATTAAATAACAAAAATGTAAAAAGTGTTATTGAAAAACCTCAGAACATTCAAAATGTTTTTTAGATGTTTTTAGATGTAAGAACATTATTCAAAATTTATTTTTGTAACATTTTTAAAATGTTTCACTAACTATTTAAGAATAACATTTTTTTATATTTTATATATAACGTTTAAAAATGTTCTACTAACGTTACTGCACAAATTGTTTTTGATATGTTTGAGAGAACTTTTAGAGAACATTAGCCAACGTTTTGAGAATGTTCCCTATTAGCTGGGGAGGCCTCTGTCTGACACATCCAGTTGCAATCTCTTTTCTCCATAGGTCTGTAAATCAAGGCACAAGCGTTTTTTGTTGCCAAGGAAACAGTCTTTAATTTAGGCTGCTAATGTTTGTAATGCGCTTCATGTTTGCAGGGGGAGGAATCTGCAGGGTTTGCTGCGAGTGATTTATAAAGTCATGATGATGTATGTTGTCAATTGTGCGCCCGTATGGATTGGTTACAGGTAGTTTGATGGTGTTGTTCTTTTAAAGATGGTGAGAGACAGCGAGAGCTGGGCTGATGTTCTGTCGGTAAGTTTTACTCTATTAAAAGGCGATTTAGAGTCTGTTAGATAATCTATTTAAATCACCTACCCACAGTCTGTTTAATAATCTGTTAAGAGGGGCTATCCACATGCATGGGACTTCACATTCTGATTGCAATCACTAAGTAAAGTGTTTTAAATATATTTGTTTAAATATATATTGTCTGTGGAAGGTTCAGGACCATAAAATGTTCAATCAATTTTCATCCTATTTGTACCTTGATGCAGCTGCTACAATCGACAGACACAAGCCCTGCTGTGAGGGGAACACTGCGAGCTTTTTCACCATTTAATATTTTATTCTCCTTCTGCTGAGAGCAGCTCTTTTACCTTTTATGTTTGCCTTCACCTCGCTCGTGTGCCTCAGTTCCTCACAAGCAAGAAATCTCAACCAATCCCTCCATTTCTGCCTCAGAGCTCCGTTCCTCCTCAGAGATGGTTCCTGTAGTTGGAAACTTTGAGTTGTTAAGTTGTTTTTCGTTCGACTCCATCTGTTTTTGACCTGTCGCTGTCCTCGTACCTCAGTGTGAAGCTTTTAGCTGTCAAGTGCAGTTGAGGGAACATCTGATACCTGATCACGTCTTTTGTCAGTGGAGTCCCTGCGTTGCGAGGGCCGATAGGAAAGGGAGCGCTTCGTGTCAGTTCCTGTTTGGCAGGAGACGAGGGAGGGGGATCTTGAAATTCTAGTTTGAAAGCTGCTTTGTGTCTCTCCTGCTGTCTGGTTCTTCCCCAAAACCCTCTCAACTCGTTTGACTGACGGGGAGGTGTGACAGTATCCTTCATGTGAGAAATACAGTTTCCCTGCTGCTAGATGTGCACATACTACACACAGACACGCATAGCACCATTTCCTGCGTCTTTTTCATCACACACAAAGTTAGTGATGAAACTGTTGTGTCATACAGTTTTGTGGCAGTTTAGTGCTGGTGTTAATGATGTCTGTCAGCACGGATGTTGCATCAAAGCATTGGCCGTTTTCAGTGTAGAAATTGTAGAGGATATTGTGGATAATGTTGAGGATATTAACACTCCCACGGCTTCTGATATAAATAAATGTTCATTTATGCATAAACTGTTCCTTTTATTGTACAAAAGACCTGTGCAAACAAATATCATGTGCCTCCATTTAAAAAGAACAACAATAAACAATTAAAGACCACTTTAAATTGCTTTCTCTGTGCCTCTGTGAGTAAACTTTGTGTGAAAGCAAATGTATGAATTATGAACACATTACATGCAGCATAAATTTCTCATGAGAAATCACTTGATTTATTCGTGTTACAGAATGTTTACACTCACAATTTTGTGTCTGAAACTGTGAATAAATGATGGAAAAAGAATCAATAAGCGTCATTTCTCTTTATATTTAGAAAAAATTGTATATCTTAAAATCATTGCTTGGTAATATCACAACAAAAGTCTTCAAACATTGTCTCATACACAGTTCATATTCAGCGTGAAGCTTTTTCCTCTGGGCTCCACATTTGCTGTTTCAGCATTTATTGATTATAACCTGAAGACATAATTCATATTGACATAAAACCTATCTTTGTTCTCTTAATACACTTACATGCCTAGAGGAAAATATTGACCTGAGTTCCAGAAGCATCTTTTAAATGATGATTGTTGAAAAGACGCGTATGACTCCTGCTTCTACGGTCATTGATGTCAACCGTCGCTCTAAGCATCACCTCTATTATGTTTGTGTTATTGAAACATTTGAGCACCTGTTTGAAACTTCAGCGCTCATTCAGTCAAATGAGAACGTGTGAGATACATTTGCTTTATTTTTTTTGAGTTTATTAAGAAGGTTGTAAATTCTAAAACACTGCTTTGGAAAATGATAAACTAAAGAACGTTTGAAATGTTACAGAAAAAGGTGAAAATAGGGTCTTTGGATGTCTTATTAAGCACGACTGGTTCAAACCTCAGAAAATTACATCAACCATTCAGACATTTCCTGAAAAAAGTATGAAGAATGAAGAATTAGTATGAAGAAACATGAATGCCAATGTGAACTAATATCTTTCAAAAAAACTCAACAATGATTTTGACAGAGTTACAAAGTTCAGTCATATAAAAGCGTACAGAACACCTGTATTAGAGCATGCCACAAAAGAAACTATTACTCACAAGAACCTGAGAAGGCATGTGACCCTGTTGCATCATGGGTAGTTTCACAATCTATATTTTTGACAACTGAATAGGTTTGATGCATATTGTAGCTCCTTATTCTGGCCAAGAACTCTCTCATGTATTTGTATGGCTGACATACATGTATAAAACAACCATGCACAGTTAAAGCACTTATTAAAGATGATTTTTTTAATTGATTTTTAATGACTACATAATTATATTTTCCTTCAGATTCCTGAGTAGAACAGTCTCACCCGATCACATAGAAGGAATTTGGAAATTGTACATTTTCCTCCCTCTGACAATGGACAATGGCTCCTGCCACCACACACCTGTTTAAACTCAAGGTAACAGTGCCAAAACACCTCATTTATTCTGAGCCAAGACATACATTCTCAATACACTTATTTTTGAGGCATACCTTAATATCAAAAAACTTTATATCCAGCTTTACATCCAGTTCATGCCAACATAAACATCTTAAGAACATTTCAAAAGAAACAAAACAGTCACTTGATAAAAAGAAACTAATCAAGAGAGTTTAATGTCATTTTTGGAATCTTAGTCAACACGTGAGGTAACATTTGGATTCCTTGCGTGTCTCTGTAGCTCGACGTTAGACGTTCTGCTAGGACAGAATGAACTCGAATGGAGGGTCGAGGGCTGTTGGGTGGTGTTTGTGGAGTAAAGCTGCTTGAATTGGCTCTTGGGGTTAATGTGGGGCTGATGGGGGAGCAGATGGGGACGTCCAGTGCCCAACAACTTCCCGTTTGCCAGATCTGGTGGGGGTCTGCATGTCCTGCACTGTGGGTGTTAAAGCACTCTTACTCCACCAGACACTGAAGGTTGATTGGACCACATTAGTGCTGCTTCAGCTGACCTCAGATCAGCTGCACTTCATTTCTCAGCTCCAACCCTACAACATGTTGTTTATTGTTTTTATTCAACCATAATAATAAACCAAAGAAGACCAAACTGTCAGTAAATGTAATGTTTTAAAGACCTTCTTTAATTATGTCATTTTTTGCCCTCTTTATGTTTTGCTATTACAGTTACAAATAACACACATCCATACACACACAACTGTTTATCCTCCACCCTGCAATTTTTTGCACGTTAAATACTTTTGGCTGCTAAATACTTATACTACATAACATGCACATAGTCGTATGTTTACACTTATATCTTTATTTCACCAGGATCACTCTGGAACAGGACTGCGTGCTGGTCGGCGCTGCACTGGGACATATTATGTCCATTGTCTGCCCCAGTAGTCATTGAACTGTCTTGTGCTGTCTGCACGTTTGCACTTGTGCACTTTATGTATAAATTATGTAGCCTTGTAGTTGTGTGTTGTTCTGTGTTTACGTAGCACCTTGATCCTGGAGAAACGTTGTTTCGTTTCACTTGTATATGGTACTTGTATATGGTTGAAATGACAATAAACTCCACTTGAACTTGAACTTGAACATTTAAATAACATTTAAGTTCCCCTCTGTGACAGTTTGTTGTTATGGTGATTAGCAGACATTACAAACTTGTGTTTTATGTTGTTGTATTTGTGCTTAATTTGTGTTATTCTGCTCTCTTTCCACCCAGTGAGGAATCTGCTTAACTTTGTTTACTTCGAGGAATTGTTTAAATGGAAACCTGCAGCAGAAACTCTGCAAGGTCGCTTTAATTCAACCCCAAGCTGGTCTCTCTCAGGAACTGCTGACATAAAGCACTTACTGTAAGCAATGATTTCCACCCTGTTACTGTGACTTCTGCCTCCTGCAATTCCCTGCGCCTGACTGGAATGAAAAGTTTACCATTTCTGTGTCCTTGTTTGGTGTTTCAGCTACGAAACGAGAGTGTTTTTGTGAGGAATTGTGGGTGTTTATGTCCACATGAGTGGTCAGGGACTGAACGTTCTCTGTTTGTTGTCCTTCTCTGAGTGTCAGGTGGACAGATGGGGGTTTCTATAAGGTAATTGGCTGCCATGCACAGCTCTTCTAGGCCTGAAGAGGGATTTTAAAGCGGGGGTGAGTGGATGGGTTTAACATATGGAAACTGGTGGTGCTGAACTTCAGTCAGAAGGTCCATTTTTCTCTGTCTCTCCTGCAGAATTTTCTGCTGCGGTCTCTGATTAAAATGTGCTGTATCTCTCTGCCTGTAATTGTCTCTTTCTCTCTCAGGCAGGTGGAGGTGTGTAATCTGTGTGTATTGGGCTCTTGTCTAACTCTCTTTCTCAGAAATAATCAGCTGGACTGTAGCAGCAGGAACAGCTCGAGTGAGCACCGGGTTAAGGAACTGGTTTTGATTGGATGGGCAATTTGTAAACTCACTACAATGGAATAGCTGTTTTTTATACACTGTTATTTATTTATATGTGTTATTTATACACTCTCTGTGCTTTTTTCTTAGCAGTAGTTGCAATACAACTACGGTTGTGTTTATTCTACTGTGCAGTACATTTTCATGGTCCATTTATATATATAAACATGAATGCCTGAATTAAATCATAAGCGAACATGTATAAAATGTAAATTAATTAGTATTTATTTCAGCTACAGAGTTCAACCGGCAGAGTAGAGTCCTCTCACACTGTTTCCAGTAAACATCAAAAGATTTTTGACATTTTTTAAATTACTATCCATAACCACAACCTGTGTTTTATTAAACCTGATCCAGTGGGGTTCCTAGTAAATTTAAATATGCAAATGGACTCACACAAGGGCCACGTGACGCTATTTCTCAAAACACCCTCATACTTTCAGATGCACATGCATTCAAATGCAGGTCATTGTAAATTCATCTCAGCATCTCATGACAACCGGCGTGAAACTCAAACACTGCAGATAAAAGAGAAAGAGCCGCATCAGCACTGCTGAACACATGCGCGTTTAGGGGTGCAGGCGTGTGGTTTTAAAGTTTCATGAGATGCTCTTTCATGGTTCTGCTAATCAATGATGTCTACTGCATTTTCCACAGTCCACCTTCTGCTGGCTTCCAAACAAATTGGAAACCTGCTGTAAGTGTTAGTTAAAATCAGGTCTTTCCACACAACAAACAACCTCGAAGCTCATTTATTCAGACATGAATATTTCAGTGTCCCGTGCAGTGATGTTGCATTTTAAAAACACCAGGAACACTCGATGCTCAAAGACTTTAAGCAGTCACACGGGATATATACAGATTCCCAGGTGGCTCACAGATCTCCACGAGTGCTCTCCTGCGAGGCCATGTTTAATTCTCTGTGTGGGTACGTTCATTTCTGTGTGCTTCTGTTTGTTGAGAGACCTCGCTGGCTTCAGACAGCAGGTTCAGCAAGATATTTGTCGTCTCGAGGGAAATCAAAAAACTATTAACTGGATTCTAAAGGAGAAACTGAGTTTTCTAGGGTTCTTCTCTTGCTGAAGGTGTGTGGGAGAACAGTGTGTGTGTGCACATTTCAGGTGTTTACCCAGGAGGCCAGGTGGATCATCCTACCATGCAGATGTCTCTTTTACGAGGGTGAATTTTAAGTACATTTTTACACGATTTTAAGCAATGTAACAGATACATACTGTGTTTAAGTGTTAAGAATTTGTATTATGCCATCTCAAACTAATTTGTTACTAAATAAAAAATACTATACAGTATATGCAATATCGTTTTATGTGGTGTATGTGGAACATAATCAAACCCTTACAAAGGTAACAGGGCTGATAGTTCTACAGTTTAATTTGACATTGTCTCATAAAAACCAAAATGCTTCTGAGGATAAAAATATCATGCTGATATTTGTAAATACCCACATTTCAACTATCAGTTGTGTACTATATAAACTCATGGTAACAGGGTTGACATTTAAGGTCAATCCAGTTACTGAATTTTTGTTGATGTGTTTAGAAAATAAATCCACATGAAGATTAAATCAGTGATTGAAACATAAAGTCATGTTTTACTCACAGGTATATGAGGGACACAGTCGGTCTGTAATGTGACCTCCTCTGTTAACACTCGCGATCATTTACTCTGTGATTCTCATATGAGACGTGATTGGCTGGGTTCAGGCACAAGGTGTAAGCTCACAGACAGAGAGCTTTGAAATATAATTAAAGGTTTGATGTCTCGGAATGAAACATGCCCAGCTGAACTTTACTCTCATGCTAAATGGAGACGAGATTGTTCATTCACTCTTGATTAAACTCATGCTAATCCGTGAATGATTTTGTCTGACTGAGAAATTTACCTGCCAAACGTGGCGTCTGTACTCTGTACTACGACACATATGCAAACGCACAAAGAAATACATTCGCTCTGTATGGCGCTCAACAGTGTTTGTAGTTTACATCATCTTGGGCCCTGAAGTATATTTACTATTTATTTTTTCCATACGCAGTTCAGAAAAAGATCCACTTTAAGCTGTACCAAACCAACCAGCTCCAGGATAAAGTGACAATTAAAAAGACAAACATTGAGGTATTAAGGGAATAAATTAGCTAACTATTCCCTGGAGCTTTACAACTTATGTAAGTTTTTTATCTTTTCAACATATTTTGTTACTAGAAACATTAGTTATAAAGTTACAAGGTCTCACATTCACTACTGTTAGCCAGACAGTTAGCTAACTAAAGTTAACTAACATAACTTACTGTAGCTAGCTTTCACCGACCTACAAAAAGCCTCCGCTGTGGAGACTGTGCAATTCCTGTTTCCATGGTAACTGCAACTTCTGCTGTTTGTTTGAGCCAATCACTCTGAACCTAAATATCATGTGACTAGTGACTCAGGGGCTGTAGAGAAATGATGTCATGACACTGACATTAATAATAATAATAATAATAATAATAATAATAATAATTGACTGGAAATGCTCTACCTCTTCTCATATTTCCCCTTTCACAAGTTTAGCATTTCTCTAACGTTTTTGCTTGAGTTAGCGCAGTGCAATTTATTAGCACTTTACATTCGAATCTCACAGAAATGAATGTTAAAAATCACCTTTACGAAATGAAAAAGAATATTTTATAGATCGACTCTTCTACTGTATTTCATAGCTTTATAATCTCAGAGCTCATCTCTAAAGATGGATTTCTCTATGGAGATGTTGAAGGACAGTGTTAGTTCTGAAAGCTCACTGTTCAACTCTGTTGTTCTTCACAATCACTCAGTAAGCCACTTTCTCCATCTCTTCTCACTCTGTCTTTCTCAATGTCACTGTGTTATTTTTGCTGTCAGTAAGTCTCTGGTATGTTCTTAGCTCGGTAATAGTCTGTGCAAAGCTGAGCTGAACAAGTTAAGGATGTATCGTCCCACCCTGATGTCTCTCCAGAGCAGCTATCGATCTGTGACCGTCTACATCTGCCCCTCGAGAGATTGAAAGCAATGATGGACCATCTTAAAGTGCTTTGTTTTCTGCTTCTCTCCCCCATCTGTCAGCTCTCATCTCCAAACACCTGTCCAGCTGTGTGTGTGTGTTTGTAACATGAAATGATTCAATTTAAAATGTTTCTATTGTAACAAATAATAATCTGAAAAACAACAATTTGCTGCACAGAAGAACACCAAATTTCATTTACTATAAGTGCAGAAGATTCCTTTGTATATAAATTAAGTTTATTATTTTAATACACAGCACACACCCACATACACAGTTACTCGGCTATCTAAATAAAAACATAACATAGACTTTGATTCATTCTGTGTAGCAATCAATTGATTTTCATGGTACTTTTGATGAAGAAGGCTATTTAGTTCTTTTTATCGATTTTTATAGCATTTTATATATTGTGTTTTCTCTCTGTAGCTCTATAAAACACTCAAGGCTTCAGTTTTTAAACATTTTATAAGAATTTAAACATGGGTCATATATGTCACAGAACTTTTCCAGCATACAGGAGTTTTGAGTCACAGATGCTAAAAAACTTTGATTTTACATAAAAATGTATTCAGCCTCACATTTGTTATATGGGCTCTTATTTTGAAATCTAATTTGTGCTTTTATTTTGAAGTTTCTTGTGCTTTCCTTAATTGTGCCTATTAATTAGTCTGATTATGTCTCTTTGTATCTGTATATATCTTTATATATTTATATTTAAACCTTTTGTCTCTTGTTTTGTTGAGTATTGTTTTGTCCTCTAGTGGAAATGGGGTAAGTCAAGTCCTGGTCTCATGTATCTCATGATCTGCTGTCAAATCAAGCCATGTCAGGTTTTGTCACATTGTGTCACATTATGGTTAGTTGGTTCTGCAGTCTGATATTCAGTTTTAGACTTTTCTTTTGTTGTGTTTGTATCTGATGTGTGATGATGTTAAGAGCTTGTCTTTTAAATTGTCATTTGTTTATTGTTTCCTGATGTTCTTCTCTGCAGATATTAACTTTAGTAAGTGTCATTCTAAGTGTTATCAATACAGATTAAAATAGAATTATAAATTAACATTTGTATTTGTTTAATTAGTTATTGGCTAAAAAAACATGTTGTTGCCTTGATCATTTATTGGCGGAAGTCACTTTTGTATTTAGTGAAGAAATTATTTCAGATCGTCTACAGTAAGTAGATCTCATAGTAAGACATTAGAAACATAAAACTCAAATATCTTATCACATCATGTCACCTCTCTTCTCACAGTTCCTTTATTACAGAATCGATTTTACACGAAACATACAGCAGAATATCAACCGTTTAGTGTGAATGGACTCTTTGTCATTGCGTGTGTTTTGTGAACATATAAATGAATGATTCTGAGTTTTTCACAACACTCACATATATCTCCAGAGATGCCTTTCTGAATACTGTATATACTCACAAAACAAACCCAATCTCTCCTCCCACATACTCTCTCTCTGTGTAGCTCTCTGTCTGTGGTGAATGAGTTAGGGTGGGTGTTTTCTGAGCTGTCAGAGAGAAAATCACACTCACACCCACTCACACCCACTCACACACACACACACACCACACACACACACACACCCACTCACACACAACACACACACACACACTCACACACACACACCCACTCACACACCCACTCACACACCCACTCACACACACACACACACACACACACCCACTCACACACACACACACACCCACTCACACACACTCACTCACACCCACTCACACACCCACTCACACACCCACTCACACACCCACACACACACACACTCACACACACACACACTCACACACTCACACACACACACTCACACACACACACACACTCACACACTCACACACACTCACACACACTCACACACACTCACACACACACTCAGGTACATCTTGCTTCAAATATCCCATCTGTGCAGCAGAGCAGAAAAAATGTTTTTGTTGTTAACATACAGAGGTTTTTGTTGTATGTACACAAACACACATTGGACTTCGCTATTTTTAGTCTTTTTCTCAGGAAAATAAGCAAGCCTTTTATTGTCATCTTTTAACTTTGTTTACGTTTATCTTTGTTAAACTTACCGTTGTGTAGGAGGTACTTTCTGACACAAGCTGAAGCAAGAAAAAATGTTTGCAGAGCAGTGGAGCTTGTGGCCTTCACTTCGAACATTTATCACCAGCAGCCATTAGCATTTCTGAAGCGGCCTGCTCTTATGATGACCTCTTCCTCACCGGTAATGACACTCGAAAACCGCCTCCTCTAAAGCGGCCGCCACATTAAACAGCCAATTTAATCTGAGGTGATTCAATAATTTCTTCAGCCTCTTGATGTCTTGGTTTCACTGAAGAACTGCGACTGGCTTTGATACGGCCGGCTCTTATGCACTGACAGTGAAACACGCTTTCTTTTGATATCCGTTCATGGCCAGTGACATCACGCTCATGATCAAGTTTTTGAGGAGATGAATTGCCGACACAATGTCTTCTGAACGCACCACCTGCTTGAATGGAACCAACCGCTAGATCTCAGTCTGTGTGTATAAAGGTGGCAGTAACAGCCATCACGCACATCATTAAAGTGTGGATAACAAGTTTAAACATTCAACTGGCTTGAATTCAGTTTTTGACACACTTTAAAGCGGTTTGAATTCAGATTTGGGAAACTTGTGGAAGTGGAGATAAACACCATGAGGACGAGCAGTTCCACACGGAATATCTTGCTAACATGTAGCAAGCCAAACTGTTACGCTCAGCTGGCAGATCTGAGAACAGCTGCTGTCTAGAGAGATTCGTTTTCAATGATTGTCCATGAGAGGAAACCAGTCTACAGTACAGTGACTGTGTCAGAGGGTCCAGATGAGTGTTTCTGAGCTGTGGGACACCCTAAACATCAGCGTTTATTGCATCGGTCTGATCCATAAAACATCACCTTCTGCTGTTTGTTCTCTCAGGGGTTGAAACATAACCTTTGCCTGGAGCAAATAAATCAGTTTGTAAGAGGAGGGTTAGTCGGTGTAAAATTATTTTTCACCCCTCAGATGGGTGTTTAAAATAGTGACTGTCGTGTCTCTCTTTCTCTTCTTCTACTGCATTAATTTAGTCGCATTTTTAGCTGCACACATTTTTATTTTTAAATCAATTTTTAAATGCACTTAAGTTTTATGTCAGCAGCACAATACTGTGTTTCATGGCTGAACCTCAGAGGTCTACATGTGAAAATCAATTATGCTAATAATACGACATTTACTGTCGAAAGTGAGTGCGTTGAAAGGACACAGGATGTATTGAATTAAGAATGTTAAACGAAGGTTATATCATTACATCGCGTGCGGCCTTCCTCTGGAGTTATCAGAGATATGTTAGCTGGCTTTTTCTGCCATTTAATCAACACGCAGACAAAATAAACTGCCAACTTTGACTGACAAACAAAAGGAGGCACAAAGTCCAGCTTATATTACTGTAGTAACACTGGAGACATAAAGCAAAGAATCACAGGCCTGTCACACGCAGGAAGAGTTTTTCAAATGCTTTTCAAATGTTCTTGCGTGAAAAATAGGAACTTTGTTCTGATTTATCCTGCCATCAGTTTTATTTCACTTGAATTATCCTGTAATTAATTCACGTTTTCCAGCTCGTGACAGCACCCAAACACTTTTCATTTTCCCTCAGTTTGTGAGATCTTTCGGCCCGTGCAGCGGTCAGTCTTTAAATCAGGATGCGGTCTTCTGTCAGGTGCAGTAATCTTACTGTAAACACACTTGATCCCCGAATAGAAGAAAGTGCCAATAAATAACAACAGTAAAGAAAATAGAATTGGGTTTCCAAAATAAATCAAGTCTCATGAAAGGAAATTGCATCTTTGAATGTGGGGAGTGAGCAACTCCCTCAGCCTAATAAGAGTTGACATAGTTGTTGGGAATCTTTATTTGGCAGAGGCGGCCGGCGCTGGTGGATGAGTCTAGATAAAGTGTAATATATACAGAGTAATTTCACTCATGATCGAGCACTCGTGCACATTTAAAACCGATTCCTCTTTCTTTTAGTAAAGAGAGATGGAGGGCACTGGGAATATCATTAGCTCTGTTCTCACATGCCTTGTTCTTCAGCCTGATATCATTTGACCTAAAACAGAACTACGAGAGTGCAAAGCATTCTGGGTATTTGGGGCAAAGGTTGTGTGATTTTATGGTGATTGTTTGCAGATACTCATTTTGTGCGACCCAAACCTCTCACAGAAGATGAGCTAAACTTATACCACTTTCCTGCATCCTTCAAGATGGTTCCAGGAGTGCACAGTTACTCCATGTGAATGTCTGTATGAAGCTTTCTAAAGTATATACTATATATATAATATACATACTATGCTATGCTATGTACAGTGTTTATAGGTATACAGTACGTGCTTCCTGCCTCATGGAATACATTGTACTTTAATGAGTCTTGTTATATAAATTAGTTCTGATTTATGCATATCAAACAGCCCTTGTGCTTCGCCCAAGCATTCGAATGCTAATGGATGGCTAATGGATCTTAATGGCATTTTAAAATCGGGTAAAAGAGTCACTGAGATGTTGCCTGAAGTGTCACAAGCGTTCACCTGCGATTTACTGTGATTAGTGGGCAGACGCGATACTTCACTCTTCTCAAACTGCCTCTTCCTGGTAAATCTTCAATGGGTGTTGGCCTTTTCACGATAAGAGCCTTAGGAAATCTCTCCCAGGCTCTCCTCTCTCTCTCTCTCTTTGAGATGACAGGTTCTTTTGAGATTGTGCCCTCTTACCTAATGGGATCATAAAACGATACTTCTGTCTGACAGTTACCTCTCTGAATGAACATTGATTTTTGGTCAAATCTGTGTTATTGATTTTGGCCGTATGCTATTTGTCTCCTCTCTGCTTCTCTGTTTGTCTTGCGGGTCTCTGTCTGTCGGTGATGATATTTTGTTTTGACGTTCCTCTGCACAAACAGGATGGAATATCAGCTTGGTTTTGTGCACGAGTGAAGCGGGGACTGGCTGTTGTTCAGGTCCAGTACATGGCTCTTTGTCACAGATGAAAGGACTTGTGATGGGCTGTGAGACACAGATGCTCCGTTCTGATGGCCAGTGAGATGCCTATAGAGGCAGAGTTTGCCACTATATTCAGCCATTTTGTGTAAAAAAACGTGCATGCAATTTCTCCTGCAAGAGTTAAGAGTTACACAGAGGCAAAAGCATAAAAATAAATGCAGAAAATGTTGTAATGGATTCCCAAACATTTAATTTGTGAGCTTACTTCAGAATTTCTGGTGTTTCTGTTTTTCAGTAGACTCTGGCTTCAAATTTTAAAACCTCGTGCAAAATATTGTGAAACCTTGTAAATTGTTGCCACTAAGCATACAAAACAGTGAATTATAAAAGAACATGTAAGAGGGAGACAGAACAACTGCTTGGATCATTTTATTCTAACAATCACAGATGGTATTCAGATTAGTAAAGTAACATAACATTACTTCAATAAACTAGTTAGGGGTTACCTGGTGATTTGGAAAGAAACTAAAATTAATAACAAAAGTAAAAAGGATTTGAAGAGCCTACGCTATTTTATTCTATGCATTCAAGTCTTGAATGCAACAACTAATATAAATTTGCCTTTAACACAAAGTTTTGAAAACAGCTTGTTTCATTTAATAATTTTAATTAACTTGCCTCACCAATATTTGTTTGTTGTAATCTGTTAAAAATAAAATAGTGTTTAAACGTGTTTTTCTATTCATTTAATAGAGTAGAGTGAATTATTCTTGAGTAGAGTGAACCTGCACGTGGCTGTTTGGCGTCAGGAAGTGTTGCGATGAAGAGAGTGATGGATTCTGGTTTGATACACAATTGGCTGTCGTTTGCCAAATGTCACTTTCACATGTGAAACTCTGCAGGGTATGGTGTCATGAAGACTTGTATTAATGAAATTGTAACTGCTGTAATCGAACAGAGGGTCCATGCAAATTTTGATGAGCCTCTTGGAAAAACAAAGGAAATTTTATTAAATTCTGTTTTGGGAAATGGTATAGATCATCTTCATCTAATGAATGCTATTGAAACACTGCTAGCATTTTTTAGCAGTATAAGACTTTAAACGTGACATCGCAAGAAAGATAGACAGCTTGCTTTCCTCTGGTCAGATTCCAAGTTTTCCATGAGTAGAATGCAGCGTTATATTTTAAAATAAGATGAAGCAGCAAAAACACCAGTAATGCCTAAAAATGTCACCTATGTAGACAGCTTAAAGAGGTTTTGACACAGTTCCTGAGTCTCTTTTCTGTCAGGTTCATTGATCTCCGGAGATGGCAGAAGGTGTTAACAGCGTGACAGAGCAGTTAAGACATCGTAGGAGTTGATCGACTCTGCTTTGCCCCACAGGGGGCTCACTTATCACTCCAAGGGCCTTTACTCACTGTCCTCACCACCCGAGGAACATCGCCGAAGGGAAGCGCTTGCTCACTCTCCACACTGATGCTCATCAGGGTTTGTCTTTAATCAGTTATTGATGAGAGACATAAAGCCATGTTTGGGAGGTAATTTGTGCTCTAACAGGTCAACGTGATTTAAGTTGTGTGGCAGTGCTTGTGTTTTCAGGCTGTAAATGGACATTTTTAAAGAGACAGAGAGGGATAAACACGGAGCAGTTGTGTCTGAGATTTACACACACACACATTTACTTACTTTTTAAATGGGGACATTCTATAGACTTCTATTGTTTTTATGCACAGCTTGTTATAAACACTATAACCTAACCCACACTCTAACCCTAACAAAGCATTTTTTATCATTTTGAGGAGAATGTTTTGATTGGATTTGTCAGGTTTTTCTTTTTAAAGTAAGAAAACCCAACCACACACACACCCTTTACTGAGAAATAATTGTGTTGCATGTAATTTCATTTTAATTTCATTTACTTATTTTCTTCTCATGTTCAGTTAACTATATCTGTCATCTGTTTTTTGTTGATCTTTCTCCTTCATCTTTGTTTCTGTCTGTCTTCTGGTGTAGGGTGGTCAACAGATTTCGAGCATGTCCACATGGACGTGTGTTTGTCTCTTTCATCTCTTCCCTTTCTCATCCGTCATCTTTTCTTCTTTTGTTAGTGGCTTGTTGGAGCGTTTGCTGATTGGCTGCTCTCCGAGCTGACAGTCAAATTAATTGAGCCTCTCCAGTGAGTCCTATCAAATCTCACAGCCAACACTGACACCAAAACAATCAGTGACGGCTCGCGGCCCAGCCTGAGATCCACAGCTCATTAAAGAGATTGTACGGTGTGTTTTCAGAGAGCTGCCTAATGCTCCACAGGTCATCGTGACACAACGCGTGGGATATCGCAGCTCAGAGTCACTCGGAGAGATACTTCTCATTCTTCAAGCAGTTTTTCTTAGTTTTCCCTTGAGAGGCACTTCATAATCAGTTTGATTGGGTTCAGTTCTGCTTAATTTGATTCAGTTCAATTACGTTTAATTCAGAGGCGCTTTAATTGTTATTATGATACAGTTTGTAATTCTAAAAACACTTTCAGACATTAATGACAGGAATATAAACGATGAAAATGGCAGTATGTTTAATGTAAATTTCTTGCCACTAGTGGCAAACACATTTGAGTGCCAAAATGAATGTTTTTATTTTAATTTGTCACTATTTCATTTTGCATCTGATGTTAGTGACTGTAATCTGATGAGCTTTAGCATTTTGCCAAAGAAATTTAGAATATTGACTTGAACAAAAGATAAACAAGAGAACAATGTAAGAAAGGATCTATATTTCTAATATTTCCAAATTAACATAGAAAAGAGGTCAAGGATGTCTGTAACTTGTATATACTGCACAATTTAAGTACATTTAGCACCTGGTTAAGCAGGCTTGTGGGTGGTTAGTGAATAAGTCAGGTTTTTTTGCACTGATAGTAAACGCTGCTCTCACAAGTGGCTGTTCAGTGAGTCCTCCGCCTCTCTTCTGTTCTCATGAGCAGAGTTTGAGAAAATCGAAGCTGTCTCTGGACCTTTCACCCCGTCTTGCATTTGCATTTAGCAATTAAACGTTTGGTTCTTTTTAAGTCTTGGGGTGTGACCCGGCGAGGACGGATGTTTGTGACTCATGGAAAAACGCTGAGTGATTGTGTCACTGTCATGACCTGGTTGATAATCGGATGTAAAGGTGCAGAGCTCACTGCCTCGTGACTAGATGCACAGAATTCATCTGCAAAGATCTTATGACTTACCTGGAGAAATCACAATATTTTTGTCTGTCCATTTCACTTCGTTTTTGACCTTGATCTTTTTCCCTCATTTTTGCACTTCAGATTGGCCACGTTCACTGAGCTTGTTTTTAATCAGTGAGTCGGTTTCTCTACTTTCATTCACTCTGTTGGGAAAGACAGACTCTTTGGTCTCCCACGGCAACAGATGGTAGAGAAGCACGGTTGTTTGTGAGCAGAAAAATCTTTTTTGGAACCAAAACATAATGAGGCCGTATTCAGCGTTCAGTCTTTCCGGCATTTAGTGTCTGGCAGAAATGCGTGTGTATATGAGCTGCCAGCGCGTCTCTCTGTATGTGAAATGGCTCTCTGGTCATTAGTCACTGAACATATACAACACAAACAGCTTCTGAGCCAGTCAGCAAAACACTGATGTAATCACTGAGAACAGACCGTTTATTTCCTACCAGTTGGATTGAAGTGTTTCATGTATGTTGTTGATTTTCTTCACTTAGATACCCGAGATTTTGTTGCACAAACTCTGACTGTGGAGACATCAGTGTTGCAAACAGATGCTTAAAGTTCAGTAAAGCCAGTGTTGTTTTCTTGTAAGACTATAAATGTTATCATTAACTAGTTCAGAAATACATCGTTTTCAGACATCGGTATAAAACATCACATAACAATAAACTTCTCGGAGAGAAAGAGCAGAACTTTGTTTTCTGAGTCTCTTCATGACCCTTTTGTTCTCGAGCACATCATTAATTTTTAAGCTGCTTGGTGGAGAGTGTTTACAAAGAGAGTTTTGAAGATTCAGTTCTTATTTTTTAGAGTGTGTTTTGTTAGATGTTCTTGCAAGTTGTTTGTTTACATTTGTTTTTCACAAATCATAAAATCAACACGAAAATCCTTTTATGTTGTATATGGCTCCTGGTAATTCAGCTCAGCTGAATTTATTATTATACTTTGTGAAGATTTGAAAACAAAAAACATGAAAAAAGCTCAACGTTAATTAATTATGACCTTCAGAACAAAATCCATAAACATGCTGAGCTACAGAGAGAGAGAGAGAGAGAGAGTGAATAATTTAAATGAAAAAATTAAAATTTTATTAAAGGGCTTAATATGACAACAGATGAGCAGTGCTCTACATTACTGATGTGTCTACATTACTGTCTGATTTCTCTAAAAATCTCCACAATCCATCAATTCAGAAGATCACAACTATTCATCACTCATCCCATCTGTTCTCACTGGAGAATCTTGCTGTGCTTCTCTCTCTCTCTCTCTCCCTGTCAGTTGTAGGTGATGGTCATAATCTGGTTATGGTGAGGGTGGTGGCAGGTCGGTGGGTCCTGAAACCTCATCATATCACATTCAACAGATGCATAAATGTAATCTGCCTCCATTTATGAAAGTTCCATATCTGAGCTAATATGTACTGCTGTTATCAGTGTGTGGCAAAACTCTTGAGCTGAAAGTGTGTGTGATGTATCTGAAAATGCACAGCAATAGGTGTTTGTGGATTTATGTGCATATGTCAACGGTATGTGTGGAAGAGAATTTAGTTTAGGCTTTTTGCTCAGTTAAATCCAGTGTAACCAGGTGTGGAATGCGGTTAAATAACATCACAAATATCTATTCCTTCTAACATATCCACAGCTCATTTCTATGTCAAATATGCTGGTTACAGATTGTAACTTAATAACAAAACTCACTGTTTCACAGGTGCAGATAACTTGTGTTGAAGCTGTGCGTGTGAATGTATCTGATAGAAACAGGATAACTCTATCTGCTAAGAGAGGAAAGCAAATACAGTTTCAGGTTGGGTTTTGTTGCAAACTGTACCAGCCAGTTCTGTTCTGCTTGCAGTCTCTTGTGTACAGACCAAGTTGAAGCTTGAACTTAGTACCATGTTTACAAGAACATTTGTAAAACTTTTCTCCAGGTGTTGTCCTTGAAAACACCCCCACTAGATCTGCTCATCTTAAATTGATGAGGCTGTTTATTGGCTGCATCGTTTTGCTCTCTGAAGGAGCTTTAGGTCTGTAGGGCCATAGCTGTGGACTCCTGATGTCTGTACAAACGTTATAGATCAGAAAACCTTCAGAGTTTCCACAAAGCCAAGGCAAAACTCCCTTTAACCGCCCCTGATGACTCCTGAAGGCCTGCAGTGATGTTCTGCGTGCTGTCTTCTGTATCTGTGTATCTTAAACACACCATCAGCACTCCAAACACATTCATGTACTATGGATGAATTCATCAGTGCATTCTGGGAAATGATGTGCTAGTTTTAAATATAAAAGAATACAGTAAATAGCAAAACCTTGTTAAGATGATCTATAAATATGTCCCACCTCATCTCTGAATTAGATGAGCTGCTGGATGTAAGAGTTTTGATGCAGAATCATGTAGAGCTAAAACATGACAACTTTGTAATTTCTATAGTATATGAGGGAAAAGCAGAAATGATATGAACATATTTCATATGCCCTCTTATATCTTCATCATAAATGATGAGATCTTAGTCACTCTGCACTTATTACAGTAAAATTATTTCACATTTATAAAGATTATGATTACAAAATCCACATACTACTGGAGATTTCCATTTGAGTATTGTGTTGTTGTTCTTGTTTTCATTGGATTGTTTTGCTTGTATTGTTTGTCCAGGCATACTACGTACTTCAGCATGCATGCAGATTAACATGAGCTTGTTCAGATCTGTCAGTCAGCCAATCAAATTCTGTGCAACCTTTACCCACAATGCATCACTGCAGCAAAAGTTTCTCTTTTTTTTGTGAAGAGGTATAATTTTTTTCTTCTTGCTCTATTTCTTTCCCCATGTTTCCGGCCAATTATAACTCCCATTTTTACTTACTCCAGGGTGGAAATTATATTTATTCTTTTCCTGATATTTCTTAGTGCCGATGCGTTTATTGAAAGCCAAGCTCCTGATAGGTGGAAACCGGGTGGTGAGGGTAATGGATCAGGGTGATAATTGGGTGATTAGGGCCAAAAGATTCAAGAAAAGAACAGAAGAGATTTCCAGGGGCAGGTGCCGGATCTGTGCCTGAGTCTCTCTCCCTTTCATTTCTCTCTCTCTCAAATCTTGTCTTTCTTCACCGATATCATGCGACTCAGGCAGGTTGTAATGGAAGCAGGTTTTTCAAATTGCTTTAATTTGCCAACCTGCCAGCATGATTAATCAAAAGTACAGAATGATTTTGGAAAAATACAACTGCACATCTGAAGCAGGACAGAATCTGCGTCTCACTGTAACCATAGCAACATATTCTCAGTTCTCTTGTTTTGAATTTTCTCTGAATCTCGTGTGGGTTTGTGAATTCTGTCTCTCAGATGTGTATTGCTGTTTAGACAGCAAACAAATTAATTTGAATTAAAATTGAATGCAGATTTCTGCTGCCTGTCTGTACAAAGCTTTGTCTAAATATTTCTGTTCTGCACTTTCTGGCATCGTCTATGGTTTTGACTGAAACTCACCTTTTCTCTGGTCTCTGTTTCTCTCTGCCCATTTCCTTATGAATGTATTGTGTAGTATGTACCAGGGATGCCAGGTCCATGCAGGTCTGTTGTCAAGCGAGTGCTGGGCTTTGATTATCGCCCGAATAGATCCAGGTGAGCTTCTGTCTCCTGTGATTTGTCCCTCAACACGCAGATGTTGTTCTTTTTGTTTGGTTCTGTGCAAATGATGATGTTTGTTGTTTGAAGTTTGTTGTTCACCGTTTTGGGGTCATCTCTTTTATGGAGCTGTGTTTTTGCTTGGCCACTGTCTCGCTTCCAAATTCCTTGTTGGCTGGGACGTATCTGCGCTTGCATTGTGTGGGTATTTCCGCTTCAGTCCGGTCCAGGTTTTTGCATAGTTGTTCATTTTTAAATGACAAAAGGAAGATTACTGATTGAATTTTTGGTGTGTTCAGGGTTTAATCTAAATCACAGATCTGGCACAGTGTGTTTAGACGGCAGCCCTGTTTTTCAGTGGGGCCTATATTTCATTTCCATTTTGTCCACCTTTCATTTGTCCTTTGGCAACATTTTGAAGGCCATTAGCAGGTTTATGTATTGATGTTTCTGTCCCTGTCTGGCTACTACTATAAACCTTGGTGTTGATGTAGGTGTGTGTTTGCTCTCTCACACACACACACACGTCTCTCTGTCTCTCTGTGTTTCTCTTTCTCTTTCTTTGAGCTTATTCAATATGACTTTTAAAAGTTGAATGTCTTTCACAGAAAAATCAGAAATTTCATGCTGCACACCGAACCAGAACGCAACCCTGAGAAATAATTGAAAACAAGTGAAACAGATCATTTTTAATCATATAACAAAAAGCCTCACAAATTGTGTTGCGTTTTAGCTGAGTTTGGGATATTAACTGTGTAAACCACAGACAATCTTAAAATAACAGATCAGCACACAGTAACACTGAAAAGTCTCTCTCTCTCTGTCTCTCTCTCTCTCTCTCTCTCTCTCTCTCTCTCTCTCTCTCTCTCAGCTGTGACGGAGGTCAGCTGAGCATGGCTCACTCCTGAAATTTAAATGTCCTCGCTCCGAGTCGCTAATGCAGATGATGAAGAGCAACAGGAAGAGGAGATATTCACTGCCCGTAATGAAACCTCCCCAAAACCTAATGAAATCATTAAAGATTTCCAGAAACAGAGCAGATGTTCTCTCTCCCGCACTGTATTCACTGATGAATACATTAATGCGGTGAATCGATAGTTTTATTAACAATGCCGTCTGATTGGTCGGCCAGAGAGGAGAGCGAGAGTTCAGACTTCCTGGAGAAATGAGACTGAAGATGAATGAATAAGTCATTAGATCAGGAGGTGACTGACGTTCTGTTGGCGGGCGGCTGATTAAACATCTGCTGCTTCCTGTCAGCTGGAGAGATCAGATTTAACCTGAAGATTTAGTAATTGTGTTAGTACTCAAAGAACCAATTCAGGCAAAAACAAAATTTCTGTCATCTTTTGATCACCGTCCTGTCATTTCAAATCTGTATGACTGTACATGCTGTCATATAGTCTCCTCTCTCCTAAAGCTGATGTTATTGCCTCCCTGTGATTTATCGCTTTGTGTTTTCCTCACCTTGGAAGTTGCTTTGGATAAAAGCATCTGCTAATTATCTAAATGTAATTGTAAATATAGTGACATAGCTGTTTTTATATGATGGTCCCGCTGTTTACTACATTAGTAGTATTACTAGTAATACCAGTAAATTGTGATCTTGTGGGGACATTTTTGAGGTCCCCATGAGGAAACAAGCTTATAAATGACACAGAATGATCTATTTGAAACTATAAAATAGCAGAAAGATTTCTGTGAGTGTTAGGTTTAGGGTCAGTGTAGGGGGATAAAATATACAGTCTGTACAGTACAAAAAGCATTAGGTATGATAAGGACATGAAATGTCCTTATAAAACATAAAAACCCAATGTGTTTGTGTCTGTGTGTACATGAGAGAGATCTCTTGTTATCTCTGTGAGATGACAAATGATGGTCATCATGCAGATAAACTCATTGTGTATAATTATCAGTAGTGCCTTTAGAAACAGCATTCATATCTTTCTGTTCTATCTGGCTGAAAAGCTCTCCAGCACCCTCATTTAATTCATATCCTGGCGCTCAGCTCTGTGTGGTTGTTGATTTGATTAATTTGCTTAAGCAAATTATTCCAAATTATCAAATCTTTCTCCCCCGTCCCATGACTTATCTCGAGAGGAACAATTAAAGATCATAACATAATTGCGATGGGAAGTCTGTGTGATTTCTGCTTCCTCCTTTAGAGAGCATTGGGGTTTTATTCAGGCCTCCGGTAGATGAATTATGTATCGATTTACTTTTTTTTCTTTTCCTGTGGTCTGAGAAGGAGAACGTGGGCGAGAGGGAGAGAGAGAGAAACTGGATGATGCTGGAAACTAATATGCTACTCTCTGAATACTCTTCTACTCTTCAGATACTGTACACATGGACTGCAGGAAGCTGAACCAGTGATAACATTAGCTTTTTATTTTCAGGTGTCCAAGTAGCTGCGAGTTACAGCAGGTGTCTGTGCTCATTTCTCCCACTGCTGGACAATTGAGGAATTACAGCTAGAATATAATCGCTCAGTTTGTGCATACATGTTCTATGCACGTAGAACAGAGACATTGGGTCTTATGTCTAAAACTCTAAGTAGATTTCATTCTTAAAGTGTGAGTCAGTAATGTCTGTACAGTAAATTCTGATATGTGCAAGAGAATCGCAAAAGTACATTTCAACGCCCGTTTTGTGCGTCCACAAGGTTTATACATAAACATTTAGTCATTTAGCAGACGCTTTTATCCAAAGCAACTTACAAAAGGATGACAGCATTGAACATTTTGCCTTGTGAGCCGACAAGCCAAGTCTACATAGCTACATTTACAAGCAGACATTGTATTCTGCTACTAGAGACAAGATGAACTAGAGACAAGGATAATTTTTTGGGGGGATAGGATAGAGATTAGTGTTTTTCTAATAGTTAGTTGTTTTTCTACCATTGTGGGGCCAGTAAAAGTCACAGATAGATATTGCTTGGATTAAAAAATGTTATATAGTCTGCAAGCTATATAAAGTACTGGTAGCATTAAAGTAGCAATGGTCATTTAATGCTCATGAATTGTATTTATTTATTAATTCATGCGTATGCATGAATTAATAATCGTGTTTGTTAAAAGAGCGAATCAAAAACTGATAAAAAAACAGATAAAAAAAATAAAAAACAGTTCAGTTTCAAACTGAATACAAATCTGAAAGTGATATTATGAGATTGTGGCCGGAATTTACAGACTCAAAAAGGGCAGGAAAAGAAAGAGGGATAAAGAAAAAGAGAGAGAGGAGAGAGAGAAAGGTGAGAGAGAGAGAGAGGAGATGAGATGAGAGTGGTTGTTTTTTTTTGTGTTTTTGTTGTTTTTTTTTGTGTGTTGTGTGTGTGTGTGTGTGTGTGTGTTTACTCGGCAGGCAAGAAGCCCCAGGCGAGATTCTGTGTGGGAGGTGAAACCTCTAATTTCAGTAAAAACTGAGAAACAACAACAACAAAAAACTAAAACTAAAGCTAAAAACAAGCAGCTGTTAAGAAGTCACTAGAGCATCAATTTGATCCCCCTCAGAGGAGCCCGATCCAATCACAGGCCCCGTTCCTCTATATGTGAAAACACGGCTGCTAATGACAAAGCCCATCAGGCAGGGCAGTAGAGATTCTGATAAGACCAGGAGAAGCACTGCTTAAACAGAGACGTTTCAGAGTAGCATTTGTGGAGATGTAGGTGGGAGATGTCTCCTTTCTGCTGACAGAACGACAGAGAGACGGAGAGAGAGAGACGGAGAGAGAGAGACGGAGAGAGAGAGAGAGAGAGAGACGAGAGAGAGAGAGAGAGACGGAGAGAGAGAGAGAGAGACGGAGAGAGAGAGACGGAGAGAGAGAGAGACGGAGAGAGAGAGACGGGAGAGAGAGAGACGAGAGAGAGAGAGACGGAGAGAGAGAGAGAGACGGAGAGAGAGAGACGGAGAGAGAGAGACGGAGAGAGAGAGACGGAGAGAGAGAGACAGACAGACAGAGAGAGAGACAGAGAGACAGAGAGAGAGAGAGAGAGAGAGAGAGATGGGCAGACTCACTTCCTGTCTCTTTCCCTCCTGGGGTAATTTCCTCAGCTGCAATTCTAACATCCTGTTGGTCATACATATGCACCATTAGTGGTTATAAACTGAAATGGATCTGTACCATATTAATGATCCATTAGAGCTTTACATATTTCCTGCTGAAAAACAGTTTAAACAGAAAACAAACAAAAAATATGTCTTATTTGTTTGGTTATTTTTATATTAAATATACATTGTATACTTACAATATTTTGGGGTGGGATGGGTGAGTGAGGGGGCTCAAATATTGTGAAAATGGGGGTCTTTAAGTTAAAAAGGTTAGATTCACTGTTTTAAGATATTTGGCTAGAAAATGTCTTTAGAAAATGTAAAAATCTAGTTTGTGTAATGACTTTAGATTTTTTTTGTGGTGCATTATGACTTTCTGACACATCAGTAATTTTTTCCAGCTCTCTCTCTCTCTCTCTCACTTGTCCGCTCGCTCTCCTGAACAAACTGTAAACAAAAGCTAACTTTCTGAACTTGTTATCTGTTCTGAGATGTTTATGAAATGAACTGATGTGCAGATGAATATGCTCACCGGGGAAACACATCCAGTTAAATGCTGGTAATCAGAAACAGATGTCTCACAGCAAGCAGGTGTTTGTGTTAGTTATAGAGGGTTCGAGCAGAGTGGAGACTCTCATCTTGTGTTCTGACACAGGGTGACACTCTCTCCGCTATCCAGCTGTGCTTGTTGAACCCCAACGCTCGAACCGTGTCCGATCAACATGGAGCCCTTGTAGTGAGAAACAACCTTTGTAGGTCACCTTGTGCAAACTGAACTTCATCTTTGCTCTCACTCTTATGCAGTGCAAGCTCATTCTCAAATAAGTCATTGGAGCACTGATCCGGCCAATGACCTGAACACTGCTCCACTGAATCCAAACACAGCCATCGACCTGATCCCATTGAGTCTGCCAGCCCACCGACCCACAACTGCAGTCCGTATTGGCCAATGGAGTCAATGGCCTTCAGCAGTTCTCTAGTCAATGAGCCAGTCTTCCAGTTCAAAATGGCTCTTCCATCACGCAGGACATGGGGTGGACAGAGGCCAGCACAAGGGCATCCAAATGCAGAAGAGCGATCTGGGATTTCACGCTAAAATGGCCCCACACCTGAACCGTGGGGGACTCCCAGGACATTGAACTCCTGAGCTGACTCACAGATGCAACTCTGACCTCACAAAGCAGCAGAAAGTCTAGCCGCCCAAGCATTTATTCATGCATTATTAGCCTTGCAATTATTCATTATTCAAACTGTTTATTAAAGATGTTTTTTGAAGAATGTTTGAGATGAATATGATGACCAACAGAAGGACAGAGGAGGTTTCTCTGCTGAGCGCCACGACCAGGTTTGTTATTTGCCCATTTAATTTGTAATGTTTGTCCTTTTGCTTTTAAATGTTCATCATTGTATTCTGAAGAAAGAGAGAGTTTATAAAACTTCATAATATCCTTCATAATATTTATAATAACAATAACAATGCCATTATTACTGGCACACACTATCTACAGGACAGAAAATCACAGATTAGATATTTTTAACATCTGTGTCTGTATTTCCTTTTAAAACAATTGCATTAAATAAAGGGCAAAGGGGGAATTTTGCTTACGTCTTGACTTTATTAGATATTTGAGAAGCTTAACCTGTGCTCAGCGAATTTAATATTGACTCTGAATTCCTGCAATATCTCTGAGTCATGCTACCCACGTACTTATATTTTATATCTCTGTGTTTTTGCTGCATGTCAGATTGATGTTTGTTGACGTATAAGACATTTTAAGGGAACATCTGAGGTTGATAAGTTGATAAATTAAATGAAGTTGAGTTTACCATTGAGTCTAATTCACTATAAAAGCAACAACTGAGCAATAACTCTGAGTTCTTAACAAGGTTTAGCAGCAGGACGTCTTTGGTCAACCAGCTTCATCAGAAAGACAGTAGCTGTCAATCGTCTTCATCAGTTTTGCTGGTAACCATTTACAAATGCTTTGAGAATACATGTAACTTGATGTTTTATCGACATGACACAGGCTAACGGGTTACACATATACTTGTTGCTAGCCATTGGCCGGGGACCAGTCTCTGACCTTCTAGTCGATGGATAAAGAGATGTGCACAAACGCAAGCTATTTCATTGCTATGACATTCGTTCTACACTGCGGCACCCTGTCACGGCCTGAGAGTGAAGAGCTGCCTCAGCTTTATAGGTAAGTTTTAATGGAAACCGGGTATTTGGTGCTTTGTAGGAACAGTAAATTTGGTTTGTTGGTGTTTTTGACAGGCGTAAACTAGGTTACAGTATGAAGTTTAGAAACTTTTAGGCGTCTGTCTGTATTTCATATGTTGTTTCCTCCTCTGAGGAAATGGTTAGTTCCCACTGTTGCTGTGAAGGGATAGTTTAAGCGCTTTAGAGGAAAGCAGAATCTCATGAAACTTCAGTAAAACACACTGAAGAGATGAGTTTCAACTCTCATTTGTACAATATTTACTCCATCATTGAGGAAGCAGAGCAAAAGCAGAGCCCACGATGGCGCTGCTGTCATAGTTCTTTGATGCATTTTATTTAATTTTGTTTATGCTAATGCATGGACTCAGTACATCAGTACATTTTCTTATTCAGCTTCTTTTTAAATGTTTTTGTAAAATTTAGTTTAAAAGTTAGTTTTGTTGCTTGATGGTTACTGCACAGCACTTGTAAATACCATCTAATTGAACTTGGTTTACATGTCAAGGACTAGATCTCAGTGCTAGCTAATGCAGTAACTAATGTTAACAAATGGAACCTTATTGTAAAGTGTTAGTAAATGTTTTAGTAAAAATGTTGGTTTTTTATAGGACATGGCTGTAGTGTCCATTTAATTGACAAGGGAAGGGATGTTAGGGAAGGCTAATTAAAACAACTGTTGCTGGACCGTCAGCATATCTGTAATACCAGTGTATAAAGTAAAACACCATGTGTAACGAAAGCTAAATGAGTGTGTACACAACACGTCTGCAGGAACAGAACCCTCACTCAGCTGTGCCGGGCCTGAGGCGGTAAGAGACTGATGTCTGGATGAGTAAAGCTCTCTCCTCTGTCAAACACAAAAGTGTTTCTTCGTCTACCCATCCATATCTGTGTGACGAATGGCTAAAAAACAGTAATACGTCCAAAAGTCACCGCCTTTGCGTGTCTCCAGATCAGCTAACAGTCAGTAAAGGCACTTGGGTGTAATTGCACCCAGAGTTTTTGGCCACAGAGCAGAACATGTATAGACTGGAATAAAGAAAATATTCCTGAGACTAGAAACAGTCAAGGCCAGACAGCAAACAGAACCACCATCGGATCGATGGTGAGAGTTGTTTAGCCGGCGTTGAGCGAGAACAAATTGTTCCAGCAGAAGAATCGATTCGACATGTCAAGCCTGAAGCTGCTCACCTCGCACAAAAATTCTTAAACGCAAAGCGGAGAGACTGATGGAACTGTAAGAGAATATTTGGAGAACATGATGTGAGATCCCAACATTTAAAGAAGAACTTGTCTCTATGACAATGATACTTTGCTTCTTTCTGAAGGGGTCAAAGTTTGTATCTGTTGAATTCATCATTTTAACTGGATTTGTTTTCATCTCTTTGTGACTAGCTAGAACATGACTTTCTAAGTTTCACGCTGAATTGTCAATTTTTACATGTATGGTGAATATTCTCCTTACAAACGTTGTGTTTTAGAAAACCCTTGTGGCAAACTTGTGCTGCAGCTCAGACTGCAGAAAAGACATGTTAATGAATAGTTTTGTTTTCCAGTAAAAATATCCAAGCATCGCTAAACCGAGATGTATATGAGCATATATGTAAGGTAAGTGTGCTGTGGCACTCCTTTTTCTTTGTTTTAGAAATAAACCACTAAATGTTGCCATGGGGTAAAACAAATCATGCTTAATTTAAGAGTCCAGTATGAATATCTTATGCAGTGCTTCCTCTCAGCTAAATTGATCTTGTTTTAAGAATGTTCAGATACTGTTTTTATTGAAAAAAGGCAAAAATACTAATTAGAAAATGTTTGTTTTTACGGTGCTGTTTATTACAGCATCTGTAGCAAAGCTTTGGTAAACATGAGTGCATTTTATTAATATTAATGCCATATTGTTACAGATTTGCAACAATTATAATTGCAAGTTTGTCACAAATAATCTCTCTTGCACATCCCAGAATAATTCATCTCAGCTCTAGTGAGCTTGATAATCAACAGCAGAATTGTAAATGAAGAGAAGAAAGGTGGTCCTTCTCTCTCACAGATCGGCCTGTATAAGACTGGTCTGCACTTCTCCTCCAATCCTTAAATCCATGCACACTAACACACTGATCTCTGTTTCTCTCTTCCCGCTCATGCTGGTAATCTCTACGTCATCTCCCATGCCTGCCGACACACTATATTCCAGCCCGTTTCAGAGGTCAGTGTTTGATCCATCCGTTCCTCTGCTGGTTGTGGTGAACATCTCCTCTCTGACCTCTTCTTCTCTGGATCATTCTGTTATTGGACATTGATGTTAGAATGGTTCCTCTACTGATTAGTTCTCTTCCATTGACTTTGGCTCCTCGCTGAGGGGGCCGAGAACTGATCAAAAATCGTTACGCCTGTCTGCCTTTGCAGTAAGGCGTAAATTTGTTATTGTAGCTCTCGTTGCTGGTTTGTGTAATTTAGTTTGCATATGAACATCGTAACTCCTCTTCACTTTTTTCACATACAGTGCTTGCTCTTTTATCTGACGTCCTCAGATGTACTGCACTGTTTACCATATTAATCATAAAAGTCCTTTAATAACTTTTGAAATACAGACTGAAACTAGTTAGTTCACACACTGAATTCCATTTGTCTGTTTTGATTGTCTGTTCAAAGTGCTTAAATATGTCGAAATGATGCTGTTGCAATTGTAACAGTGAGCGCAAGCTAGATATAAAAAATGTTTTTATTATTATAAAAATACTGTACAAAAACAATCCTATTTTGGCTCTTAAATGACTCATTCCTCAGTTCCAGCGTGCCAGAAAAGCAAATAATCCACCGGTTTAAACGTCTGCCTGTGCACATCCGAGCGTTTGAAATGAAAGTGGGAGAAATGAAGAAAAAAATGAAAGTTTCAAGTAAAAAGGAGGTTAAATAAAACAAGTACATATCAGACTGTCGCTGGTGTATGTGGAAGTGAAAGCAGGAAGACAGCAGTCCTGATTAATAGAAATTTCAGCGGGAGATCAGAGCGACATTAGCCTGACAGCGCGGGGACGCCAGTTTCTGAGGAGCTCACAGGAAGACAGTGTGCCTGAAGAGGCTTTAATTGAATTTGAGAGGTGCCGTTTTCTCAGAGTTTCATTTGTGGGTGGAAAGCGTTTGCCTGTATTTATTTATTCATTCGTCTTTTTAAAAAACTCCCCAGCCGTTTCCAGTTAAAGAGGAAAGAGTGAGAAATCATGGAACTCAGTGTGTTTACTCCTCCCTCCACTTCTGTGTGGTTCAAATATCTGTTGTTGAGTTTTCTTCTCTAGCGGTTGTCCATTTGTTTAAGGGACATTTCTGTCCCTGCTGGTTGGCCACAGCGAGTGTGCTTTTGCTATTGGAACATACAGTCTAATTGGATAAAAGAGAGACGTTTTGGCCTTGATTTCGTTGATCCAAACAGTCTTTAGACAGTCTTGTTAACAGCTGATTCTATCAGATGTTTCATTTCATGTATCTGGTGTAATCAGGGAAGTCTGTAATACCTGGAATGAGGGATCCAGTATCATTAGCATGCATGCATGTGACTACATCAGACTAACAGCTTGAATTGTGCTAATGTAGTCATACATTATTACATCCACTGAGTTAAAATTAGCTGGGCCAGTCTGGCATTGTACAGCACCAAAATCTACCCCTCAGACATAAATACTCTCCTCAAACGTTTCATTGTGCATCGCGCTTTTACTGTTACATACAGTATGTGTGTGAGTGGGTGATATTAGACTCTAGCTGGAGTACAGGCATATGTTTTCTCCTGCAGGACAGAGAGGAAGTTACTTCTCCCATTAGACAGACTCTCATTCTCTTTCATTAAGACGGAAATGGGAGGAAGCAGACAACAGACAAAACTGCACAGTAAACTCAAGCTGTTAGACACACAGTCATCCATTAGAAGCCTCCAACAAGAGTTGGCTCTGGGTTATTAAGACAGAAGTTTGGAGTGTTGTCTTGGCAGAGGTCTTAACAGGCTCAACAGGAAAATCACAAGGTCGTGGCCTGGTACAAAACACTTTTGATTTGACTGTTTTTGTTGCCAAAAAGCAACAGCAAAAAAAGCAAAATGCGACTTTTTGTTATTGTAAGTGTATTGTTTTGGGTAAAGTAAAAGAATTAGCATATTGGGTGATGCTTGGGGAGACATTCGACTTGGGCCAGTACACAATACTGTAGCAATACCCTAGAAGCTAACTAGAACACCTTGGAAACTCCATAGCAACATGCTCAAAAACTTTAGCAACTGCTTAGCAGTAGTTAAGGGAAGACTTCATACTGCATTTTGTTTTGATGACGCAAGAAAAACAGTATTTATTTTGCTCTTGTAAACAACCGCTGCAAAATATGAATAGATATTTTTAAATCGGCAGAGTTAGAAATTGGTGTGACTCTTTTTTGAATATATAACGCTGAATGAATTTGGTTTCCAGATACACTTGACTGATCATAGTATCCCACAAAGCCAATTACAGTTGCTGAAGGAAGTTGGAAATATACAGTTATTTACCTGATGCTCCAGAGCTAATTCACATGGAGCAGGTAGCTTTCTATCAGGCTAATTACTGTCAAACCTGAAAATATTGTTTCTCATAAAGTCACACTCTGTTTATTATTGCATACTTTAAAAATTCATCTCCCAGCATGCATTGAAAATGTCAAACCATTATTACAAAGTAACTTGTATTGTTTTGTTTAATTGCAATAATTGTAACATATATTTTTAATCTAATCCAGATTAAGTCGCATCTGTTAATCTGGATTTACAGAGTCTGTTTGCAGGTCACATCACTTTTAACAGTGGAGGCAAGAGCTTCTTCTTTGACTTCAAATTGACACCGAACTCAAAGAGCATCTAATCTCCAGCTTGCAGCTTGTTACACATGAAAGAGATGGAGAGCTAAAAAGAAGTCCATTTCTTATTTATGGGTTCATTTGGGGGGCTTTTCATGCAAACTATTTAAATCCCATTGCAGCTGCCCGGGATCGTTGCCCTCACGCTATAGTAACCAAAGAGAAACTTTTTTCCAAACATCATGTCAGATCAGATTATGGGCTTAGTGAAATTTTAAAAGGGAAGTGTGTGTGTGTGTGTGTGTGTGTGTGTGTGTGTGTGTGTGTGTGTGTGTGTGTGTGTGTGCACTCTTCCGTTTATTTGAGGCCAGCCTTTGTCTAAAATGAAAGTGGGTGTGTTACATTAAATGACAAATAGAATTTGTCTTATTTAGAAGGTTTCAGTGGGAAAACCGCAAAATGCTTTTGATTTTAATTCACTCGAGTGACTCGTGTAGGCTGCGAGCTGAGTCTTGCACTTTTAGTATTTCTTGTACTGTAGGGTACAGGATTTGAACTTTGGTGTGCAATGGTTTGCATCCCACTCTGTTTTTCCTTTCTGAATTTAAATTATAATTATATTGTAAATTATTCCTCAAAATGCAACTTGTTAAAAACATGCTTTTTTTCTCAGTGAAGTACAATTTTTTCCCGGTACACGATTAAATGGGTGTTAAAAAAAACTTATTTAAAAGGAGATATCTAGGCCCAAATATCATAGAGACTAGAACTTCCTAGCCATGCCCTAGCTAACTAGAACACTATAGAAACTCAATAGCAACGCCCTAGCAACCACCCACATCTTTGTTTGGACATTTTGTACCAGCAAATTTCACTTCTATTGTCTTCAGAAAATGTAGGATTCTTTTGTAAAAATGTGTGCTTACATTAATTGACCAATCTAATGTTGTCTAATTGAAAAGTTTTATAGGATTACACATTGAATCCGAGATCCCCGAAAACTTCACTTCATAGGTTGCTTTCATGTATGCAGACATTGGTTGTATAGAAGAATACAGGTGAAATTGTAGCTCTAAACATGCCTGGACAGCATCAGTCAGTCTGGCTTTGATGAAATCTATATCCCCATACAGAGACCAGTTATAGCTCTGCAGCTCTTGGCCTATATCGATCCAACCTTGGAAAGATGTTTTGAGTCTTACCTGTCAGTCATCCTCTGCTGTGAACTCCAAAGTCTCGCAGAAAGACTCACGCATACAACACCTCGATTACGCCCAACACAGGCTGTGAATCTGTAATATCTTTACACAGGAACCTTCTGTTTTTAAAATTCAGTCAGGTTAAACTTTCACTCAGGAGGTCTGTGTTGCCTCAGAATCTTGAAGAGCTTTTGTTCAGCCGAACCCCTCTTTTCACTGCTCTACTAGAACTTGCATTTTGCGGCATTGATTTAAGCAATCAATAATTTAAGATTATGTTAATATATATATATATATTTTTTTTTTATATACATAATTCATATATATGTGCGGGCAGAGAGCGGCGGCCATCCCGTATCGGTATTCACCGCGCACGGCGGCAGAATAACGCGTGCGTCGGAGGTGACGCGGGTCGCCGGAGAGACGGTTGTGTCATTCTTGTGTTCCAAGAAAGCATGAAAAAGATGCCAACATTTTTAACCTATAGAAAACAAATCAGTGTACATCTACTTACTGAATCCATCTGTGAACCTGCGGGAAGCTGTTTATCTCCTCTAATAAATGAGATGTGAGATTTGTGATAATGAAATTGCATAATACAGTCAACCAGACAAGAGAGTGCTCTGTACTGAAGATGCCAGAAGTGTGTCTGATCTCAGCTCTCATGTATCATGTTTATCCGCGTAATAAAGCTTTTCTTGAGAAACATCATACTTAGATTATCAATAAAATAAGACTACCACAGGAAAGATGAAAAATTCAGATGTCTTAACTGTCTTCCTCTTCCTCAAGCAAATGGAGACTTTTGTCAGTATCTCCTGTTGAGTTGAATTATAACATGATTGAGAGCAACATCTGAGCAACAGAAAATTGCTCTGAGACAATCTTAATGTTTCTGGAAGCAAGAATCATCAGTGCGACGCTGTTTTTTTTCCTCTGGTCTGAATCTGCAGCAGCCCGCACAACTGTATGGTGACACCAGTGAAACTGAATTGCGCTTCTGATCGGAGAGGTTCTGAACATCAGTCTGACACAAACTGATGTCAATCTCTCAAGCTCTTTAGCACCAACAGCTCCTGTGTTGCTCATCATATACCTTTTGATCTGAACCAACTAGAAATAAAATTTGTATTTTCTCTAGTCACCTGGAACGTGCTGAGTTCAGTTTCCAACCAATAAAGTTTTCATTTCACTTGGTTAATGTTTTAATCATTTATTTATCTTACAGCTTTTATTCAGTCAACTCTGAATTTTATTAAACTGATTCAGTTTATTAAAAGTGATATTCCAGACCTTTTGTGTGTCAACAAAATTGACAACTTTGGCACCAAACAGAGTGAAGATGTATCTTATCACTTTAATATATTAAAATTAAACACTAGCTTGTGACGTATATGGCAGAAGACCTGAGTTTACTGTAAGAGTTTAGCCACAGTGCCACCACTTCTGGTCAAAAGCTTCAGTATAATTCTCCAAACAACTGGCATAAAATTACAGTTCTTTTGCCATTTTATTATTATTCCACATTTGGCAGAAATAAATGCATCAAGTAACATTTTTCCGCTGTGTGTTTCCTGGGATTAAACCCATGACCTTGGTGTTGCTAGCGCTTCATGCTACAAGTTAAGCTACAGGAAATCAGCATATTCTTTTGATCATGATTAATGTGATGTAAATAATGTTACAAACATGCTTGGCCCTGTAAATGTTGCTCGCAGCTGTTTTTGCCTTTTGTCTGACTGTCATATATTTTCATATATTATTATTGTTCATTTTCATCTCTGGCCAGGCAGCGGACACGACTTCACATCAAGCTGAAAGGTGTTCGCGTCTGAACGAGCTGCTGCTTTTATCTTCCAGCCTCCAACCCGGCAGAAGATACATGCGCTACAGGACATCAGTAGAGCTTCATGGGAAATATCCTTTCACCTTTGAGCTCCAAAAAGCAGCACATCTAGCAATACACTGTGTAGTGTAGGTGTGAGGTTATATGTGTGTGCGCAAACTCTGTGCTATAGAATACACAGAAGATGTGTAGGAGCGAGGTCAGGGGACTTATTATATATACGTGAAGAGCGTATAGAATTTGTGTGTGTGTGATGGAGAGAGTGAACTCTAATGAGCATGTTTTTGTTGGTTATTTCTCTTCTGGCTCTAAGGTGGATGTTTTCTGTTAGATCCGTGATGAGCACTAACTACATGGACGTGTCCGAATTCCCTGTGTGTTTTTCAGCTCATCATGGCTGTTTAGATGCTGCTCTGCCATTGGCCGAAACATTTCCATTGATGTGTAAAGACAAGCTGGTACACCGGGGAGGCTTGGGGTGGGAAGTGATTTGACAGGTCTTGAAAACACATTTAATTGGCCGCAGAGATGCTGGAGTGACTGTCATCACAGGACACGCGGCTGTGTTTGTGTGTTTGTGTGTTTGTGGGGGGAGTGCGTGTGATGAGTGATGGGGCGTTTGGGGAATCACTGATGGTACTCAGCGTTTGTACAGAGACTCCAATTAAAAGAAAAGCTTAAGACAACCTGTAAAAAAGACTACAGCTCAAACATCACCCCCATTCACATAAAGCCTTAGCCTAATCGAATCTCCAGTGCAAACACCACTGTGGGGTTCACGCTAGAAAAACTTTTAGCTGAAGACAAGAATGTGTCCATACTCATGGTTATTCTGTTACTCTGCTAAAACACAACATTGATACACATTGTTTATGTATCATCTTGTGATTTTGTTCTCACGCACGAGTCGCCCGGAGTCGTGAGCCTGGAGGAGAGGAAGAGTCCACATCTCAGATCAATAAAACAGCAACCAGTGGGCAAACAGACCCTGGCTCTGCCTCTGATGGGGTGGAATCTGATTATTTTCACCCCAGGAACAGAGCTGTGTGTTGGGGGCGGCTTGACTTTCTTTCAGGGATTTTCCGCAGCCTTGATGCTTCTGGGGGAAAAAACTCGATCAATAACGCGCTGTAGTGGAGATCTCTGTGGAGGCATATCTCCAGAAGTTTCTCCTCATAGCTTTCCTCCCGTTTTTCTCTTCTGCTTTGCATCTTCTCAAGGAAAGTGGTCAGGCTATTGTTCGACTGTGATAGGCAATGATTGCCTAGGAGCCACATGTTACTGGGCAACGATTTGATGAATAAATAAAGACAAGTAAACATTACATGTGTATTGCAAGGTTGCAGCCGATGTTAGAATAATCCTGGTGAATGAAGCCAAGAGAGCTGTGATGTTTGGAAATGGAAATATTTATGTTTTTTTTAAACAATTCCAATCTTTTCCATAAACAACTACGTTTTTTATCGTAATTATGTGCCCATAATACTGCCCATAATTCTGATCATTGGTCAAGCTAATGTATTTACATATGGCCTGGATAAATATTTAAATGTATATGGCCCAGGGTACATGTTAAATATCAAGTTTTACAGATTTTAGAGTTCAGGATTACCTCACTCCTGATGCACTGATGTACACACACACATCAGATAAAGAAACAGGCCTACTGGATTTCTAGACACATTTAGTTCTTTGTTTGTTTAGCTGTTTTGTTTGACCCCCGCACTCCTCCAGCTCCACTTCTGCTTTCGTTTCATGCTCATGAAAGCATACAGACGTTTTCCCCACAGACAGAAGAGGAGAGAGTCCAGTCAAGTTTATATCAGCTTTAAGTGTTCCCCTGTTAAAACGTGTCCAGGGGCGAGTTATCTTCAGATCGATGGAGAATAGACCAGCTTCAGCTTCAGAGTTCTGGAGGACTTATACTTCCTATATCCAGGACAGCGGGAGTTAGTGTGCGCTTGAGAAACTTTTCTCAGCATTCATGAAGACTTAACGCACAGAGTTGAGGTGAAAGACAGTGTGTGTAATGTTGTGCATTTCTGAGGCTTTTTAAGATTTTCAAGAGATCTGCCACTCAAACAGGTTCACAGGCAGTGAAATACACCAATAACATTAATTAATGGGACAAAAACACTGTAACTCGCCTTTAGTGCCTTAGGATCTATTAGTCCAATTCAATGGCTGTGGTAAAATAGCACATTATGCTATTTTAACCCGTGACCTTTGCTCTGCTAACACAATGTGATACCACTTGAGTTAGGTCAGTTGAGTCCATGATCCTGGAGGTCCACAGACCTGCAGATCTACTTCAAAACACCTGCCTGGATGTTTCTGTCAGGACCAGAGATCAGGACCAGTGTAAGGGTTCTTGATGCATTGTGATGGTTCTCTGTGCAGTGTAAGGGTTCTTGATGCATTGTGATGGTTCTCTGTGCAGTGTAAGGGTTCTTGATGCATTGTGACGGTTCTCTGTGCAGTGTAAGGGTTCTTTATGTACTGTAGGTTCATTGGTTCAATGTAAACATTATCTGTTTAAAAGTTCAGCATGCACTGTACTGTATTTTCTTCATGCAGTGTTAAAGCTATGAATCCATCATGACGTGCCATATGCAGCGCAGCGTGTTTTTATTCACTTGTTTGTTTTTCAGGTGTTATGTTTAAAGTTTGCTGTTTAAATGCTGTGTGTGAGGAGTTGAGTGAGTCCTTTCAGTGCGCTGCTCTGGACACAGCCCACAAAACAACTCTGGAGATGGAGGTGAGGCCTGAGGGAGGTTTTACTCTGAAGTTCATAAAGTCCATCAGACTTGATTTATTTTCAGAGTCTCTTTCTCTCTCCTGTTACTGGCCATTCAGTCATCTCCCCAGGCTGTTTTCAGATGGAGCGCTGGGCCTGTAACCAACAGCTGAAGGAGCTGTCTCCAGTCAGTTAACATGAGAAATGCAGGTGATCTTTCTCTTCATAATATAACCTTAGTGTAGGTCTCTTACAACTTATCCTGTTAGTTGGGTGGTAATTCATTTTCTGTTGCTAGGAGACATTGTTTTTTAAAAAGTCCATAAAAACTTTGCTTTTTGTTTTGTATGTGCTGATCTTGTGTTGGAGATGCTGGTGAATACACCTGAACTTTAATCCATCTTTTATTTCTCTGTCTGTCAGCTGACGCTTTTAACCAGCTGATGAAACAGAAAAGCACTCTGCTTTCCTCCCTCACAGACACACAAACACACACTTTAGAGGAATGTCTGAATGTGACAGGAAATGAATTATTAAAACGAGACACAGCTGCTGAATGCGACCTCCATTTTGGGAAACTCGCATCATGATTTATTTAAAAGATTGTTGCTTCAAAGTCAGTTTAAAGTTTTGTCTTTTCTCGCCATTTTTCTTAAATGGGGCCTCGTCTCATTCATTCATGAGGCTTATCGCTCTCTTGTTCTGTGTTACCTCACTCGTCTTTTCTTTTTCTCAAAGACAAACTAAAATTTGCACCCTGGATGCGTTTTGGTCTTGACAGCTATCACAGTTTGAAAGGATGAGCTGTCTGGACAGCTGCGTTCGATATCGCAGGTTTTACATGGAAACTGCAGCACTCAGAATAAACATTGCGCTGGTTTGGATCCGGGCCACTCATGAGAAACAAAAAGTCTCTCTCACCGGCGTCCTGCATAATTTACTGGCTTCATCTCATGACATTTTTATTCTGGTTGAAAACAGTACTTCACACACGTCTGCAATCTGAGGAGTCTAAGAAACAGGTTTTTATTCCCCTTCAGTCTGAGGCTGATGGCAGATCAGCTTGTTTAGTTTTTTATTGACTGTTGGAAATGTGGGACAAAATCAGTATCTGTTTCAGACTTTGCTCTGATTTGTCTGTATTTGATATTTCAGTTAAACTCTTCTCAGTCTGGACAGTGATCAGTTAAACTCTTCTCAGTCTGGACAGTGATCAGTTAAACTCTTCTCAGTCTGGACAGTGATCAGTTAAACTCTTCTCAGTCTGGACAGTGATCAGTTAAACTCTTCTCAGTCTGGACAGTGATCAGTTAAACTCTTCTCAGTCTGGACAGTGATCAGTTAAACTCTTCTCAGTCTGGATAGTGATTTTTGCTTAACTTTTTATTAAATTTTGTTTACTTAGTTATTCCAAACGGAAGAAAACTGAAGTCAACATCTTGCAGTAAAAAGGTTTTATTTCCAGGTCCAACTTTCATTCCAGAAGAGTCTGAATGCAGAAGTGGCTTACAGAGTCTTTCCGATCCCTCATTCTTCTGTTTTCCACTTCTCTCTATATTTGTCTTGTCTCTCTCTGAGGAATGTTTAATGGAAGGTTTCTTAATAAGCAGTGGGATTAAATAATTACAGCCCATATGTTTTCCTAATGAGCTCCATGCAGCTCATGACGGGCTATGCGGATCTTCTAATGATTCAGAAGAAGAGAAGATACAGAAGACTGAAGCTCCAGGATCAAAGGGACAAAAAAGTTCTCTTTCATTTTTCTGTCTAAAGTAATTCGAATCCTTGGCATTCAGCCACACTGTATGGATAATAAAGAAGGGTAAAGGGAAAAAATCTGTAGGTGTTTCCATACTAATTTATAGCTTTTCCAGGTGACCAGGCTAAATGACTGGGAAGGATTTTTTGTTGTACAGGTGATTGTTTTTATGGGTCTGGTAACTTCTTGCTCCGTGTGGGGAAATGGCCTTCATTAGCAGGACAATCTGAAAGATATGGTGAGTTGACCAGACTGATCAGGATCCTTCAGTATTATTCTGAGGGACTCACGGGTGTGTTTAATTTACACTCTTATAAAATGTTGATCAGAGTGTTTAAACATATTATCTTCACAATTCTGAACCACCCCAGAGTAATTTGGGAGTGAGGCCCTTGGCTTGAAGCCCTGCAGAGTGAAGTTTAGGGGCTTTTGAACTCGCATCCCTTATGGTGTTATATGCAGGATGTGATGTTTCCTCCTGGTTTCTCCTGTACCTGACGACAGTCTTTTGGTTTTAAATGTCAGTGATGAATTAGCCAGCTGGTCTGGGGTCAGTGAAGGCCATGTAGATTGTAATGACTTGAGTTGTGTGATTACCGCCACTGATGATCCGACTGAAACCCGGTTATGCCAGGAATCAATGAGCCTGTTAATACCATTTTGGCTCAAAGAGATCCGGCTAATCACAGCAGGTATGTTGAGCAAGATATTAACACCAGTGTAACTCAGATTCAAAAGGCATTACACAATTTATGAATAACGTTCTTATAGCCAAGCCATAACGTTAATACAACATCTAAAACTGGACATTTTGAATGTTCCTAGACCTTTAAATATAATGTTTTAATGTTTTTATTTAATGAAAACATTAGGGAAACATTCTTACAACCTAAATTTGTTGATGTAAAGATCACATGTTTAATACCCCTTTATGATACATATGTGATACAGATACCTCAGATTTACTGTCACTTTAAATAAGAGGGCCGGCCAGATTTAATATTTGCCGTGTCGTGGGTGTTCTGCTAACATTAAAATGATGCACAAAACAATATACTAGCAGGGATGAAATTGCCTGCAGAGTTCAGTGTTCACTAGAACTGAAGAGGGTGTTAAAGGCCCTCAGATAACTCCAGCAGTGACATCTGACGGTCAGGAGGAGAACTGCACGCGTGGCGGCGCTGCGGGGCAGAGGAGGATGTCACAGTGAGATTAACTTCACTGACTCTTGGATCAATGGCTCCTGCTGTGTCTGTTTCATAATGGAATCTGGTGCAAAGCTGTACAAGAGAGGCTTGATTCTGGATGTCTCCTAACAAAAGCTAGAGCAACAGACACAATGTGGGTGCAAGATGATCACAATCTGTGGGGGTCGGTGAAGTTCCTCCAGGCAGTGTGTACAGATAATATATGAACACACACCATGATCAAGCAGCTAGGCTCAGTTTTATACTTCATTAGAGCAGCTGCAGTGAGGACAGGTTCATGTGAGCACTCGCACACCTTCAGATCTCATTTCCAGAGGTTCCCATAAGAACACACTGAAGGTCTGCGTGTCAAAACGGTGATTATGTGTGTGTAGTCACAGCAGTGAGATGTTCTCCAGATTCCTGCTGTGAATCCAGGTCCGGTTTCATCAGGTGAGATCAGGCCCAGTTAATAAACTTCATGTCTGCTCCCTGTGGAAATCAACCAGAACTGGGCCTACAAAAGTCACTCGGTTTCTCTCCCAGCAATGTTTTATTCATGAGAGTTTTCACTCGCTATGTCCTTTTACTTTCCTTTTTCCCTCTGAGAGAAGGAAGTCTTTTTGTCCGGTATCTACATGCGGACACAATCATTCTCAGTTCCCAGGGGACTGATCTCAGACCTGTAGTCTTATGTCCTGCTGTAGACACAAAGAACAGTGCTTTAACTAATAAAAACGATATTGCATGTTGCTCTCAGGTTACATGAGGAATTGTTTTCACTCAGCAGATTAAAGGTCCTTTTTAAAAGTGCAATAACTTGCTTTCCAGTTTTTGTCCCAGGAGAAATATAGTTTTCCCTCTTTTAAGATCACCTAGGTATGGCTATGTGGAATACAGTATATTGTTTAATTTAGCAGGTTTTCTTCCCTCCAGATTTGAAGACCTGATTTAGTTTAGACCTGGACTAAACCTGGACTATCTTTTATTTGTGCCCAGAAACCACCTTCAAGCAAGATGAGTAGTGCAGTGTGTAATGTGTTACATACCTGTGTCATTTATTTCGTGAAAAATATGCTATTCACACTTGGGGTTCGGCAAGACATCTTTAGTCCATCAAGGCTGTTTTGACGAGAGTGAATGAAGATATCTCTTTAGATCACATTGCTTACAGAACAAACGAAGGCTGAGTACAGACACTGAAGACTGCAGATGAATGAAGCTTGATCTTGCATCATATCCCAGAATTCTCAGCACTCAGCACTCTCAGGGCATTTTGATTGGTTGTTGCTTCTTTTGTGACATCATCAAGGTCATTTCACCCTCTCTGTGTATCGCTACTCATTTTGTCTTCCGTCCGGTCCTGTCCTTACTTCAGACTTAAATGCCTCCAGTCCCTGATTCTGATTTAGTGGGCCATAACAAAGTTTTACAGCCCTGGTGACATCATGGGCTGGTCGGATGAACATTTCTCTGATCCTCTGGGTGTGAGATCTCAGCAGAATGAATTGTCAAACAAACATTACCAGCGTGTGTGTGTGTGTGTCTGTGTGTGTCTCTGTGTGTGTGTCTCTGTGTGTGTGTCTCTGTGTGTGTGTGTGTCTGTGTGTGTGTGTGTGTCTGTGTGTGTGTGTGTGTCTGTGTGTGTGTGTGTGTGTGTGTCTGTGTGTGTGTGTGTGTGTGTGTGTGTGTGTGTGTGTGTGTGTGTGTGTGTGTGTGTGTGTGTGTGTGTGTGTGTTTTGTTTTTTCTCTTTTTCTTTGTGTTCTGTTTTGTGTGTCTGTGTGTGTGTGTGTGTCTGTGTGTGTGTGTGTGTGTGTGTGTGTTCACAGGTGTGAATTAGCCACAATTTAATAATTCAGTCTTATGCCTAGAAAATTAAACCAAGAATAAATTGTTATATATAAAGTTTAATTTGTATATTGGTAGAGAACATTTCCTATAAAAACGTAAGGTTACTTTTTTATAACCATAAAAGAATAAAACAATGTAAATTCAAAGTTTCTTTTCTACTTTCAGAGTCACGCTGTCATGAAATACATACAGCCCTTTAATATAGTTTGATTATTATATTGTACTGTGTATTATAACTCGTGGCACACAGATTGTGCAGGTAAAGGACAAACACAGCCTCCATGTTTTCTAGGTTTTCTCTCCTCAGTTTAGATTTACTGTCTGCATGAGAATGAATAGTTTCATTGATGTTTATAAGTCATGCTTCGGGTTTTGTGTGTTTCAGATCGTCATTCTGTGATTCTGACTGATTTATACCTGCAGATGTGAAAATGCTCCAGGAGGTAAAACATCACACAGTATCTGTACACAGACAGGCGGTGTTATACTCATATAAGCAATTTCAGACTGTTGAAACGCTGTTTATGCCCAAGCGGATAAGCAGGTAAACAGCGCCCCCTGGAGTAAAGCCAAACATTAGCCAAGCAGAATTTTTTAAAACTTGAAAACAAAAAAGTTTATTTCTTTTTCCACTTCTCCAGTGTAGTTTTATTGGAAGATAAGATGACAAAAGGCACAAATTCACATTAAAAGAAATATTAAAAAGATGACATGACAAAAGGTGGGGTGAAAAAATTAATAAGTTCATTTGTGTATTTTTGGAATCATCAGGGTTTAATTCTGACAACAAATACAACAACATCTGTGACAAAGTCCTGTTTACTGTGATCTACTCCACGTTACGGTAACATGTTAACACAAACTGTTATCTGTATACATTTGTATTAACACAAACTGTTATCATCAGTTCATGTGGATAGTTATGCCACGTGTCACTCAAACAGCAGCTTGAACTGGTTCATTACTTCAGAAATCATAAACGAGGCTTCGTTCACAGTGTCATCTTTGAAAATAATTTAAAAGTGAGAGATTTCTACAGCTCACAGCATAAATACAACAACAATCAATGAATGAAAACATTTAAACAACACCCTGCCAAAGAGGAGTGGCCGGAGTAAGGGGCGGGCCTATGGACAGTGATGGGCGGAGACTATCTGAGGGTTCATTATTGACAGCTCAATATCAATTCTTGTTTATAATCAAAAGGAGGCAGCAATAAATTCCTTAAACCATCATTTACTTGTACATGTAGTCTGATTTTTTTCTTTTAATGCCCTGATGTACTTCAGAAGATAAAAGTAAACTTGCCCCCAGACAATAACCAGCCATAACTAACCTGCTAAATGTATTTATCATGGCTGAGTTTATGAGAGGCTGTATTTACTGATAGTCTGGCAGGAGAGTCTGAAATATATTTGTATAGTTTTATTATATATATTTATGTGTTCATCTACATTTGTTGATATACTATATACAATTCAATACAAACATCCATACATCACCTAGAATAAACTGTGTTATGATACTGATGTTAAGGAAGAAGAGTGTTGCAACACAGCTCAGTCTACACCACAGAACCTCTGTTCACGTCCCACGAACTCCGTTTCACCACGTCACTATATGAGTAAACCGAACTCTGTCTCAGTGAATTTAGCTGATTATTTTACTGCATATCACGGGAGCTGAGCATTACTAAAAAGAAACACGGGGTGTAAACCTCCATGTTTTAGTTTTCATACAAGTACCTCACGCAGAAACAAGAAACACGGAGAACTACAAACACACACATGCGTCCATACACACGTCACGTGACTGATTTAAAAGAAACCCGCACAGAACCAATTTCATCTGCCCTCTCACCGGTTCTGTATCAGTTAAACTAGTAACATCTGTAAGTAACATAGTGAGTAAATTCTGTTCTAATGACACAACATTCTGAAAAGAGATGAAGTATATACTTCTAAAGTCACCATCTCTGATGTGTTGAGGGGTTGATGGAATGGAAGAGAGGTATTATTGCTAATCTGGATAAATGTTTTGGTTTATCCTCAGGAAAAGTTATAAAAGCGGAAGATATTTCATCTGTGTTTATATAAATAAACACACTGTTTTCCTATTAGGTTCATATTTTCAAATATGCGAATAATGTAAAACACTCTCTTTGAGCACCACGTCTGGCAGCGGCCACAAACTGGAAAAAAATACTAGTTTTCTGAAAGACAACCAGGTTTAGTGCTGCCACTTCTAGTTCCTCCATGTCTGAGAACAAGAAGAGGGCGGAGCCTGATGTCTGACATAAACCAATCAGAAAGAGCAGAGGGTGGGACAGCTACACCTGTCCTTTAATACTACACCAAAATTAGTTTGGCAAAAGTCGCAAATTAAAACACAGAACATAAATCGGTGAACATAAGAGAGGACAGTGAAAACCTGCATTCCTAAAATTGCACGCACAACTGACCCATTAACAAACAATTAACACTTTAAAGTTCAGCTTATTTCAAAGGCATGTATCTGATACTGTTTAATGATAACAATAAAACTCTGTCTTGTGTTCCATTACGAACAATAATTTGCAAGCAGCTTCCAGTCAGAATGAATTCATAATACTTTTTACGGAGGTCAGTGAATGTACGCTTACTGCACTATAAGGTAAAGATTCAGAGACACACTTAAAAGGCAGATAAGACGCAACATTTTAAAAACAAAAGGGTAAATTTAAACTGTACAGCAATAGAAAAAATCACTACAATATTAAAACAAAACTCATAAATGGCTTGGTCTGCAAAAACAGACATCGGAAAAACTCTAAAGAACAATCACTTAAAAACCCTGTTTGTACATCTGTCACAAAAACTCAACTGCCAACAGACACTCTGAATATACTGTATGAACACAAATATTTTCCGCTTTACATAAAACTCAACGTCTTAAAACGGCTCCGTTCATTTAAGATAATGAACTGACATCATAAATGACAAAGTCCCAGCTAACAGTTTCAGGTTGTAAGAACGTTTCCCTAATGTTCCCTTCATTTTTTAAATCTGTAACATTTTTAAACATTAAAAAGTTCTACGAATGTTACTGCAAAAATGTTTTTGATAACTTTGAGAGGTTGTTTAAAGAACGTTAGCCAACGTTTCCTGTTAGCCTGGGTGTCTCTGGCTGATCGTCTCTGTGTTGGTTTAAGCACATGGACTTCACAAATTGGGCGTAAGTTTTAAATGGACACAACAGTGTGATTCATTGCTCAGGACGAACGGGCCACACAAAGATCTGGATGGACTTTGATTACGTTAAAAAGACAAAATGAATTGTTTTGCTTTGACTGACGAGAGCGATGCTGCTGGTCTTCAGTAATTCAGGTCTGATCTGAGAGAGAGTCAGACAGAGAGGGGGAGAGAGAGAGAAGAAAACAGAGACAGAGAGACAGAGAGACAGAGAGACAGAGAGACAGAGAGAGAGAGAGAGAGAGAGAGAGAGAGAGAGAGAGAGACAGAGAGAGAGAGAGAGAGACAGAGAGACAGAGAGAGAGAGAGAGACAGAGAGAGAGAGAGAGAGACATAGAGAGAGAGAGAGACAGAGAGAGAGAGAGAGAGACATAGAGAGAGAGAGAGAGACAGAGAGAGAGAGAGAGACATAGAGAGAGAGAGAGAGACATAGAGAGAGAGAGAGAGACAACAGACAGAGAGAGAGAGACGACAGAGAGAGAGAGAGACAGAGAGAGAGAGAGAGACAGAGAGAGAGAGAGAGACAGAGAGAGAGAGAGACACAGAGAGAGAGAGAGAGACAGAGAAAGAGAGAGAAACAGAGAAAGAGAGAGAAACAGAGAAAGACAGAGAAACAGAGAAAGACAGAGAAACAGAGACAGAGAGAGAGAGAGAGAGAGAGAGAGAGAGAGAGAGAGAGAGACAAAAAGAAATTTGAACTTACTGAATACTGTACCTTATACAAGAAATAATAAATACAATAAATAGTTTTTATTATATCTTGTTTAATTTGTTTTAAAGTATTCGGTGAGACAGGGTTTTAGCTGGCCTCCGTTACATTACAGTACAAACGCAGTAAACTTTTTCGTGGACTGATTACGATTATTATTACCAAAAATTTTGGTAATAATAATAAAATCAATGGTTTTAAAATAAACCCGGGTTTATAAATAAAGCAGGTTTTATCTGTAGCGCTGTACTTTCAGATCTCACCTGCTGTTTTCAATACACGCCATTAGGTGGCGCCAAAGTGCGAGACTCACCGCTATGAAGGCAGCATCCAGCGACACACAGCATCAGTCCTCCAGAGCCACCATCCCTTTAACTGGATCCTTCACTCTCATCTGAAACAGCACAGCAGCAGATCACCCATTAATAAATCACCGTTAGATACGATGAGACGCACACAACTGAGAGAAGTGAAGGTCTCATGCATGCAGGTGTGATGCAGAGCTGATCCAGAGATCAAAGAAGGGGCAAATGTCACCATCCTATTGCCCTTTAACTCCCCATAACCCCACCCACCCCACCACAGCAGTCAGTGATGCAGTGACTGAATCCATGAATCCGCTCTGTATACCACACCAGAGTTATATACTTACTAAATCAAGAGAAAATGCATTCACATAAAAACATGAATTAAGACATGCCAGCTAACAGGGAACATGCTCAGAATGCTGGCTAATGTTTTCTAAAAGTTATCAAAAAAACGTTCCTGCATGTCAGTTCATTATTGTGAATCACCAGAGCTTCTTATAACCATAAGTTCTTATAACCAAGCAATAACCTTAACACAACATCTACAAACTGTATGTTTTGAACATTCCTAAAACCTTCAAAATGTTTGTAACTTAATGGAAACATCAGGGAAATGTTTTTACAACCTAAAATTGGGGGTAACTGAACATATGAAACGAAACAAAACTGATCAATCAACAAATATTTTTCATAGTGAAACAGTGTTTAGGGTGCTCCACCTGTCGAGCTGACAATCCCCTCCTGAGGAGAGAGACTAAAACTCTCCAGATACATGCCTCCAACTCTCGACATTTTCAGGAAGATTATAAATCCCTTGTTGAAAGTCAGGAAAAAATACTGATACTGAATTCTGTGTACTCCTGAAAAACTGAGGTGTTGGGACCCTGTCAGCATGTCATGATATCATTCATTCTGCAGGCAGCAGATGAGAACCGCAGACTCCGCGGCTCATTTTGTTCCCAGAGACTGAACCTCATTATGAGTAACATTCAATTATTTATCTGCAGAGTTGTGCTGTGGGAAAATACTGCCAGAAGATGACATGCTCTTCACATGCCCAACATCACAAAACAATGAACCGAGTCTCAAACGTAACTGTCTGTTCCCTCCTGTACAAGCACCTCCACAAAACTACATCAGACTGAGAAACTAGCTAAAAGCTACCCAGTTAACAGGAAACGTTCTCCGAATGTTCTCTCAAAGTTATCAAAAAAGGTTCTTGCAGTAACTTTATTAGCGTTATATATCATATATCAAAAACTTTATCCTTAAGTGGTTGGTAGAACACTTTAAAAATGTTACAAAATTAAAAAATGTTTAAATAACACTAATATATCTTAAACATTTTTATATCCTTAAAAAATTCACATTTATGTTACTTGTAATGGAAATAGTAAGTAGGTAAACGTTCTTACAAGCTAAAATTGTTAGCTGGGTAGTCCATACCAGTCATTATTAAAGGGCAGTTTAAAATGAACGACAGAGATGAGGGAAGATCTCTAGTGTACAGTGAGAGTGTGTGCACGTCTGCTGGGTGTCATCAGACCTCATCCAGCTGTTTTCTTGTCTCCTCTTCCATTCTGCGGATATCCTCCATATTCAGCTCGATCCATTTATCAATCCAGCAGAACAGCTGTCGGTGGAAATTAGTGAACAAGCGCTTCTCTTGCTGTCAGGAGAGAAAGAAAAATGTTCCCAAATTGAATCATGGAAAAGTTCATTCTGTATTCGTCTAGACAACATGGCATGCACAACCCATCTGCCTCTCATAACGTGACGTCCAGTGAGTGAAAAATGTAGGAGAGGACTTTCACGACTATGTTTACTATTTAGATGTAGATGATTATTTTACGCAGACTTTGAGACTGTTTCACACACACTGACCTTCTGTATGAAGTTCTCCACTTTGTTTTGCAGGCCCCACCACTTGAACTTGACAGTTACCAGTTTGTAGGCACACATGTGTGGACAGTCTGTCTTTCTTGGAAGCTCTTTCTACACACACACACATCCATTAAGCATTTGGATATAATGCCCCCACTATTTCTGTAATTCAAGCTTACTGCTCATACAGTAAGCACACACTCACACAGTTATACACAGCCAATAAAACTGCTTTCGATTCATGGACGTGTCTCCTACCTTCCAGTCAGGTCCGAGCGGCCCCCTCCCAGTCTTTACAGATTTAAATCTAGTGGGGTCTTCTTCTGGTTTATAGTCCTGTGGAGACAGAACACTGGTTAGAGTCACACCTGGTTCCCAAGGTGAACAAAACCCCTCAAATCTAAATCTAGCAGGTGAGGTGGGACTCGCCTTCGGCTCCACCTGTCTCCTGTCTGCGATGTCTATATACATGACCTCCACCTTCTTCCAGGTGTCTGAGTCTAGACCATGAACCTGTACAGGTGAAAACAGCAGGAATGCATGTTAAACAGGTAAACATGTTTGAGTCCCAGAAAGGTCCACAAAGCACTCGTAAAAATTCTTTTCTGATAATTCATGTTACACAAACATGATTATAAAATATATTGTGCTTCAATCAAAGAAAGCTGACCGTCTGTACAAAGAGTTTAACAGGGTCAATGTCACGTTGTTACATTTGATTATGGCCTAAATCTTGTAAAATGTTTTGTCATGCTTAGAAATTTGAAATTATAAACCATTCCGTTTATTTTTTAAGCTTAAACTTTAGCTCTTGACCTACTGTAAATCGCTACGAGCAATCTGAAATAATGTAATTAGAACATTATGCATATAAACAGGAAATCATCACACACTATACACACTCAGCACTCACATTCTCCTGCTGTCCCATGTCAGGTTTGTGCCACGTCTCGATCTTGATGAGGAAGTTTTCTTTCATATACTCATTCTATAAGACAGGAGTCAATCACACAAACTGATAAACCGTATGAATCAGCAGAGTCTGTGGAAACATGTTTATTCTCTCTCCTTTCACTGGAGGTAACGTTACTGTCTCCTCTTACACTCAGACAGTGTGTGTGTTTGTATGTACGTGCTGTAAATCTACATGTTTATAGGTGAGTTGTACTAAAACGTGTGTGTATGTGTACTTACAGTTATTACTGAAGGATGATGTAGGACAGGCAATTAAAAAAAGAAAGATATTCTTAATTAGATTCCACACACGTTTAGTTTAAGAAAACACATTGTGTATTCTGTCTTGTTAACATTTTCTGTTGAAGCTGAAAGTTTGGGAGAAATATTGACATATAACTAGCGAGTGGGATTTAGTAATTTCATTTATTTTTGTGATTCTATACTGGACAAAGAAGCAAAATATATTGGATGATCTATATAGGGTTTATTAACTGTGTGCTACGGCTGTCAGCCTTAAAACAATGAAATGTATAGCAAAAAAACATACTGACTCTTTATACAGTGTAAGTTATACTGTGGCCCTGACATAAAACTACTGTATCGTTAAACAGCTCGACCAATCAACAATGTTCTAACGGCTTAATATTATGGAATATGGAAGATTGGCTAATATACAATAACAAAAAAATGAGGATTTAATACTCTATTAATGCTTCTATTTATTTTAAACAATTCAGTATGTTTCAAATCTTCATTGCCACATCAACATTTTACATATTGAGACGCTGCGGAAATGCTGTTGGCTGATTTATGAATGTTAATGAACAGACTGAGGAGTTTGTGAGAATGAATATGAATGCGGCAGAATCAGGTACTCTGAGAGAGAGAGAGGGAGAGAGGGAGAAAGAGGGAGAGAGGGAGGGAGGGAGAGAGAGAGAGAGAGAGAGAGAGAGAGAGAGAGAGGGGAGAGGGCAGAAATTATGAGAAAGCAACAGGATAAACAGTTAACCTATGGAGAGACATTGTAACCTGTCGTGTGTGTGTTACCTGTGCGGCAGTATGGGTAGGCATTCCAAGCTTTCTCATGAATATTCAGTGCTGATGCTGGTGCGAGCATCCGCACAAACGACGGGACTTTACTGAAGAAGCAAAAGGGAATAAAGAAGATAAAAAAACTACAGGGAAAACATGCTAAAATTAACAGTTCTGAACACACTGTAGTTGCAGTGTGGCTGCATTTTATTGTTTTAATTCACACAAAAACAAAAATATTATTTATTCATCCTCATGTCATTAAATAATTTTTTTCTTCATTAAAATTTTATGGAATTTTTTCTCAAACAACAATAGTACACAGAGACAAAAGCTGTTGAGCTCCCATCATAAAAGACATTTTCTTTGACTGTATGGGAAAAAACAACCAGGATAGATTTATTGTAAGAAAAGAAAGAAATCTAGTCTTATCTAACACATTGTGTGCTTACAGTGTGTGTGTGTGTGTGTGTGAGAGAGAGAGAGAGAGAGTTCACCTCTGCAGGTGGTAGATCTTGTGTGTGTACTGGCCTTTCTCTCCATCTTTCTCATAGGGTTCGTTCTTCAACACCTCCACACCTTCTCCTCCACCTGTCTCGTTCTTACTCGCTTCTGCTACTGAATACAGCTGTCCTACCTGATACTGTGAGACACACAGACATACAATCAACAACCTCAAATTTATACACACACACACACACACACACATACAATCAACAACCTCAAACTTCATACACACACACATACAATCAACAACCTCAAACTT